>UESW01003978.1:117113-242833 GCA_900491605.1 Calamus simplicifolius | reverse complement strand
ACATTTTATCTCCCAGTTCATTAGAACATAAAAGTTGTTATTTGGACCAAGTATCGTGCTAATTAAGAAGGGAATTAAGGATGGACGGTTGATCGGAACCTGCAATTGAAGCTGGATTTCGACATCCCTAAATCTCAGGATTAGTTCGTCAATTAATCTTCATAGATTCTAATTCTTCATAACTCATTTTCTTAGCTAACCCCTACTCGCATGAGAGTTAAATAATTCTGGGATTGATATGGCATCGAGAAATATCTTATATGCATTGTGTATATTGAAACATAGAATTCACACCTAGCTTATATACTAGAGATCAATGGGATGGGCAACAAACTTATATGCCAGAGATTGAGATTTTAAATCTCATGAGAAAGCTTTCTCCACGGAACGAGATGCATCACTGTTTTATCCCATCCTGATGTCTATCTTGATGAAACATTCCCGTAAGTACCCCTTTGCTTTTTCATCTTCTTCTTTCTTCTTTTATATTTCCTCTTCTTTTTCCCTATTCCTTCTTTCATCCCTTTTTTCCTTCTCTTTTCCTCCTTATCTTTCCTTTTTTTTTTTTTTTTTTTGACCTTTTTCTTCTTCAGAGTTCTACCCCTTCCCCCACAAGTACCAGGGCCTAAAACCTTGGTGAAGATATTATTGTAGGGATATTAAAAAGCTTGCATGCTATAATCACATGATGCCTTGTTGATGTTTGAGAAATATAATATGAATCCTGGAATTGGGATAAGGAAATAGGTGGTGGCAGGGGAAAGTAGGAGTGATTGGAGTAGCTACATATTTTGCAATCTGTTAATTTTCACGGTACTATAAATATCAGTTTAAGAGGATTGTGGTATCTTGTTAATGGATGTGGTTGGAAGCCACGACACCTAGAAGATGACTCGTATCTGTACAACCTAGTTTCTCCACATGACCTCTTTATTTTGGACTGACAAGTCTTTGGATGGGCAGTGCATCTGTTCTGGGGAATGTAGTCTCTTTAAGACTTATCCCATATTATATCCCTTGGAATGTGAGCCCCACCATATATCAACCTATAATGGATGATTACTTGAAAAGATTTGGATTGGTCATGACTGCTTTCAATTATCCAGGTTGTGTGTGTTGTTTTGTGTTCCATTGTCCTTCTCCCTTGCATGAATCATATTCTTTTCCATTTTGAAGCCACTTCTCTATGATCACAGTAGCGAAATTTGTTCATCGGCTTGGATTAGGGTCCTACAAGTCTCAAATCTCAGATCTTGCTAGCAAATCTTGTCATTCTGTGTAGATTTTTTTCAGTATATTTATGTGTTGTCTTGGTGGAAGTTGTTGCTTTGACATTATTTATCTGATCATGATGCGCCAAGTGTTCCGCTCTTTGCATATACTGGATGCAATGTAAGAACTTCAGGTGCCCCCACATATACATTTTATGTGGTATGTTAAAAAATTGAGCAGCATAAATGCGTATGTTATGTCTTGATATAATATGGAATTTACGTCGTTGACTTTTGTTCTTGCTGACCAGAACTCCCCTTGCTTCCTTCAAATAATATTAATCAGGCGTCTTCAACCTCTGCAAATGTTGTTCTTCCCTTGTCGACCAATCTCATTCTTGATGACTGTTTGTTGTATCAGTTGAAGGTCTGCATTGCATGGTTGTGACCTTGAACAAGAAAATAAATAAATAAAAGACAACTATTCAAATCAAGCAAAATCATATATTGCTTTCTGTTGGCTGCACATAGTGAAATTGGTGTGATTTGATTGCCTGATTAAATTGCTATCTTAAACTCTTTGTAGAGGCAATGATGATTATTGAGTGACTTGTAATACCCATATACATGAATGGCATATGTAGACCAAATTTGATATCATGGTCTTTGTAATTGTTTTTGTAATTTGAGTGTCGACTTATTCCTGAGTAGAGTAGAGTAGAGTAGAGTAGAGTAGAGTAGAGTGAAGGAAGCAAATTTCTGTAGCCAACCCCATGTAGTTGGGAAAAGGTTTAGATGAGTTGAGTTGAGTCTTTGCAATAGTTTGATAATGATGATTTATAATTGAATCTGACACATAACTGGAGAAAATATTAGTAATTTTATGACACAAAGTAAGAATATAAAAGATGATAAGTTCTGGATTATTAAAAGAAGCTTGGAGTAAAACCAATGTCCCAAGTTACTTTTGTTTTCAAATCTAGTTCATGATTGTGTAATATGCGTGTATTTTCTGAACGCTGGTAAAGAATCTTAAACGAGGCAATTCACTTTACCAAATGTGCACTTTCTGTCGGTGTATTTTAGCACCACATGTATCTTGCTTTTTTGTACAGGATGACAGAGGCACCTTTTCTCCCCAGAGAGAGGCTTTTGAAGCATCAGCAATATTTCCAGGGCATTCACAATTCACAGACATACATACTTGAAAGGACGTTTGATCCGTGTTCCTTGTGACCGTTGATGCTTTAAGAAGTGTGCTACGAGTGCTCTGGTTCTCCGCCGAGGACTTGCTTTAAGATTAGTGTTACGAGTGCTTTCTTCCCGATCTCCGGCGTCTCCCCTTTGCTTTCGATCCTCTCCCGCTGGTTGATGGCTTCTGGCAGCTCCGTCCCTCCGTCCGGTTGTGATCGGCGGAAGGCCCCTGCTGGTGGCCCTCGTCGTCCGAGCGGAAGCGCCTTCCTGTGGTCCACTTCGGAGCCGTCGCCGGAGGAAATCGCCGCTCTGGAGCTGTCCTTCCCGGATGTCATTGAGCTTCCCTCTGCAGCGTATGCTCAGGAGATCTCGGAGTGGGCTCAGTTGGGGTTGATTGTGCGCAGCCTCTCTCGCTGGGTTCCCTCTGAGGCTGTCATCCGGGAGCTTCGTAGAGGTGGAATCGACGGCGGAATCAAGATCATTGGCCTTTCCCATCGCACTTACCTGCTCAAGTTTGATCTTCAGACTGCTCGGGATGCTGCTCTGTCACAGCCGTGGATCGTCAACGGCCAGCCTCTCGCTGCGGAGGCTTGGCGCCCTGGATTTATCCCAGCTGAAGATGCTCTGCATCAAGCTCTGCTTTGGATTCGGCTTCCCAAGCTACCGATAGAGCTTTGGACGGAAGATTCCCTTCGAGCAATCCTATCGGTTGCTGGCCAGTTTGTGGGCATGGATTCTTCTACGAAGGAGCAGCGGAGGGGAGGATACGCCCGGGCTTGTGTCTGCGTTGATTTGCGCCAGCCATTCCGCCCTGGTGCTCGGTTCAGAGCATCCGGTAATCCATTTTGGCAACAATTTGTCTACGAGCATGTAGACGGTATTTGCCCCGCGTGTGGATCCCTTCACCTCTCCGGGCCGTGTTCTTCATCAATGGGTTCAGCTGGGGTGGACCAGTCGTCTTCTGCTGCGCCACGTTTTGGTCCGTGGATGTCGGCTCTCCGGATCCGTCGTCAAGCTCCGCTGATGGATTCCAGGCCGTCTGGTCGAATGGATGGTTCGCCGGGTGTTGTCACGGCTGCTTCTGAGGGCGGGGAGGAAGGCTGGATGATCCCGAAGAAGACCTCAAGGAGGACGGGCGCTTCTTCAAATCATCCTCAAATGGCTGTCTCCCCTGTTTCCAATCACTCAGTCAACGCAGATGGTCCGTGCCGGGACTGTGATGGCGTGCCGGTTACTGTAGCTCTTGTTTCTGAAACTTCGGCTGCTTCAGTGGTGGATTCAGAGGGTTTTAAGATTCCTATTATCAATTCTCAGCCACTGACTGATCCCAAGATACCAAAGAAGTCCCTGTCCCGCAAATCCTCCAAGACTTCATGTCAATTGAAGGATTTCCAATTTGCTGCTGCTTCCACTGTAGCCAAGGCTGAACTCCATTCTAATTCAAATAAGGCAGTGGCAGTTAAATCAAAGGAGGTATTGACGGTTAACCCTTTTGACCTTTTGGGTTCGGATCGATGGGTTGGGAGTCCCAAGATCCGGGATGATGCGGATCCTACTTCACTCAAACGGGCCCGACCTGCTGTGTCTGCGGGTCCCAGAGTTTTTCCAAGGAAGCAAAAGGCAAGAGTTGTCGGTCTTCCTCTGGTAAAGCCCATTCTGTGGATTTTGCCCCTCTCTCTGAATCAGCTCCTTGCCGGGCTGCTTGCGATCATGATGCTATGGTCTCTTCTCTCAAGAAGGTGATTCGTGCTGATGAGGAGGCTGTAGCCATGGATCTATCACGGCAGTCGGATCTGGTGGCTCAGGTTGGCTGCCCTTTGTCTGAGGATGTGTTGGTGACCCAGGGCCTGGACTCTGGAGATCATTATGATATGGAAGTGGCTGAAGCCAAGGATGGGGACCATGTGACCCCTTGACCTGGGTCTTCTGTTCTTTTTATGAAGATACTTATTTGGAACGTCCGAGGAGCGTTAAAACCTTCTTTTCGCTCCTCCTTTACTCGGTTATTGCAGCTTCATCAGTTTGATATTTGTGTTTTGCTGGAAACTCGTCTTTCGGGTCTCAGTCTTCAGCGATTTCAGCGGAGAGTTTCCCGATGTTGGTCTTCTTATGCTGTGGAATCTAATGGCCTCTCTGGAGGTATTCTGGCACTCTGGCGGGAGCCTTCCATTCGTATTGATGCTTTCCATAGTTGTAATCAACAGGTGGCCCTGGTTATTTCGGAAGGGATTACTCCGCCTTGGTTGCTGCTTGGCGTCTATGCTAGTACAGACTATAGAGAGAGGCGTCAGCTATGGTCCGAGACACTCACTCTGTTAGGCCAGGATTTTCCTACGCTTATTGCCGGAGATTTTAATTGTATTGTGGATGCTTCGGAAAAGCGGGGGGGGCGTCGTTTTGTGGATTCCCCGAATTCTTCTGAGTTCCGCTCGTTTCTTTCCACTGCCAGGGTTGTTGATTTGGGGTTTTCTGGCTCTCGGTTCACATGGTGTAACAACCGACGGGGAACTGCTCGGGTGTGGGAGCGGCTTGACCGAGCTTTGGCCTCTCCTGGGTGGATGCAGCTCTTTTCCGGTGCTACTATTTCTCATTTGCCTCGGATTGCGTCTGACCACTGCCCCCTTCTGATCTCTACGGAGTCTTCATCACGGATTCCGAGGCCGTTTCGGTTTGAGCAATTCTGGACTTCTTACTCTTCGACCCGGGCTATTATCCGTCAGGTGTGGCGGATGCCAGTTAGAGGAAGCTCTGTCTACCGTCTTTCCCGTCGCCTTGAATTAGTAAAGCGCAGGCTCTTGAGTTGGAGTCGGCGAGAGGTGGGCATTCTTGACCAGCGTATTCAATCAGTGGAAGCTGACATTGCTGTGCTTCAGGCTAAGGAAGATTCTGACGGCTGCCTCTCGGAGTCAGATCTCCAGACTCTCCGTCGGAATTTGTCCTTACACCACTCTATTCTTAGTCAGCAGGAGTCTTATTGGCGACAGCGGTCCCGGATACAGTGGCTTCAGGAGGGTGATCGGAATACCAGATTCTTTCATCAGGCTACTGTGGCTCGGCGGGCTGCCAATCGTATTCGGCATATTCGTGATGAGAATGGCCATATTGCGGAAGATGAGGAGACTATTCGTGAACAGATTGTCCATTATTTTCAATCCCGTTGGTCGGAGGTGTCTGCCAGTGGCTGCCCCATTTCTTCTGTTCCTCTGGATGCTCGGGTGACTGAGGATGATAATGTTATGCTTGTGAGGGAGGTTTCGGCGGAGGAGATTCGTTCTGCTGTTTGGGTTCTGGGCCCTGATAAGGCCCCTGGGCCTGACGGGTTTCCTCCCTTCTTCTTCCGACGCTATTGGGATATTATCGGGTCGGATGTGGTTATGGCTATTCAGATGGTTTTCTCATCTAAGGCTATTCCTCCAGAGTGGCAGCGTACTTTTGTCACTCTTATCCCCAAGAGGTCGACGGCTTCTCTTCCCCAGCATTATCGGCCTATCAGTTTATGTACCACCCTGTACAAAATCTGTGCTCGCCTCTTGGTCACTCGTCTCCAGGGAGTGATTCCCCGTCTTATATCTATGGAACAGGGGGCGTTCCTTCGTGGTCGTACCATCACTGATAATGCTCTTATTGCCCAAGAATTCATGCATGATCTTAATCGGGCAACTGGCAGAAGGGCTCTTATGGCCATCCAGTTGGACATGGAAAGAGCTTATGATAGGATCAGTTGGACTTATCTTCGGCAGACTCTTCAGGAGTTCCGTTTTGATGATCTCTTCATAGAGTGGGTTATGGCTTGTGTTCAGGGGCCGACCTTTTCCATTCTCATCAATGGAGGTCCTTCGGGTTTTTTCCCATCTGCTGGGGGGCTTCGGCAGGGTTGCCCTCTTTCTCCTTTCCTGTTCATCCTCTGTGCTGATGATTTGTCTCGCACCTTTGCTCATGCTGGTAGAGCGTCTATGCTGCAGCCTTATATGCCTGGGCCTCAAGGCCCCCCTCTTACTCATTTGCTCTTTGCGGACGATTGTATTCTTCTCAGCCCAGCTTCTATTCAGAATGCGGCGGTTTACTCTGCTATTATACAAGCCTATTGCCAAGCTTCCGGCCAGCGGGTCAATCTGCAGAAGTCTGTCCTTTGTTTTAGCCCGTCGATCCCTTGTCGTCGGCGGACTACGATCTCCCAATTGTTAGGGATCTCCTCCCATTCTGACCGCCTATCCTACCTTGGGATCCCCATTTCGGGGCGTCGTCCTCGGCAGACTGACTTTGGAGATCTTGATCGTCGGATTGCGGATCGGTTGAGTAGGTGGCAGGCTTCCAGCCTCTCGTTGATGGGTCGGATTATGCTGATTCGGTCCATCCTCACCTCGCTTCCCCTTTATCTCTTATCTAACACCCTGATTCCGGTTATCTGTCTGCGCCGGATTGAGAGGCGTTTTCGGGATTTTCTCTGGGGTTCGAGTCAGGGAGGCCACGGTATTCATCTCCTTTCATGGGATATTGTTTGTATGCCTATTAGAGAGGGTGGGCTGGGAATTCAGTCGTTGGTCCTTCGTCGGGAAGCTCTGTTTGCGAAGCATGCCTCTAGATTTTTATTGGACCCTCACTGCTTCTGGAGTATAGTTATGAGAGGTAGATATGGTGCCTGGTCTGCTGATTCTATTTCCCGCACTCCTCGCGGATGCTCTCCGTTTTGGCGGGCGATTTGTCAGGCTGCCCCTTCTGTTATGCCCGATATTCACTGGATGATTGGGGATGGGAGATCTGTTGATGTTACCCAGGATAGGTGGATTGCAGCCACTCCTCTATCCCGCTGGCCGACCTTTATTAGTACTGATGTTGATCCTTCTATGCCTGTGGCTGCGTTGATCTGCCAGGATAGTAATGTTTGGAATGCTTCCACTGTTTTCCGACTTTTTGGGGTGGAGCTTGCGCTCAGGATCCTTGCCATTCCCCTTGCCCCCTCAGCTGATTCGGATACCAGACTTTGGCGGCGTTCCTGCCTTTCTTCTGCTCCTACCAGGGATCTTGTTGACTGTTTCCGTTCTCGGACTGCGGGGTTGGACGATGTTGCATGGATCTGGCGTTTGCCTATCCACCCCAGGATCCGGCTTTTCTTGTGGAAGCTTCGGTGGAACCGCCTTCCGACCTGCGCTCTTTTGGCTGGCCGTGGTCTCCTCATGTCGTCTCTCTGCCCAATCTGTGGGCTTGAGGATGAGTCGGTAGATCATGTTATTTTTAATTGCTCTCGAGCTATGAGGATATGGCAGCAGATGCAGTTCACCCCGTGGGTGCATGAGGACGGACCCATCCGGCTGTCTTTCTTGCACGTTATTCGTCTTGCCGCTCAGAGGGGTCTGGGTGCCCAGTGTGCTGTCTCAGCTTACTTGGCTTATCATATTTGGCTCACGAGGAATCAGATAGTTTTCTCTGATGAGACTGTTCCAGCCCATATTATTATCAGAAAGGCTATTTTTCTTGCTAAGGAGTATGGCCGCTCTTCCCTTGCTGTTCACTCTGCTCGACCCGGCTTCTGGGACTCCCCTGCTGCCTTGGCAGCGCACCGTTCTACGGTCTTTGTTTCTTGGGAGCCCCCACCCCCGGGTTATGTCAAAGTGAACTTTGATGGTTCTGTCTCCGATCGTATTGTTGGGTCCGGTTTTGTTATTAGGGGTTCGGAGGGAGAGCTTCTTGCTGCCGGTGGCCATGGTTCCCTGGATCTATCGGTTCCGATGGCGGAGCTTCAGGCTGCTTGGGCTGGTATCAGTTATGCCGTTCGTTATTTGGCCTCAGACAGACTGATTATTGAGGGAGATTCTCTCACTGTTATTCGGTGGATTCGTCGGGATGGGGGTCCTTATTCCACCAATCCCATTCTTCGTGCTATCTGGGATTCTCTCCGGACTACAACTGCGCCTATGATTCGCCATATTTATAGAGAAGCCAATGCGGCTGCTGATTGGGTTGCTAATCTCACAGCTCGCCATTCAGGCCCGTGGGAATGGCATAGGGGTGATCCTTGCCCACTTATTTTGCAGCAGATTATGTATTCTGACTTCTCGGGCTTGACTCATGCCAGACTGGTATGATCGCCCGATTGTAACAAAAAAAAAAAAAAAAAAAAAAAAAAAAAAAAAGGACGTTATGACAAGACCACCTCAGTAGCTATACCTCTTGCATTGGCTGCCTCCTGTGGAGCTCTCATTGTAAGTGGTCTGCAATAACTTTCATTTATATCTTATCTGTTTTATGATTTTCACACTGTGTTCCTCTTTGGTGAGTAGGTGCGAGGTGTCTATAACATGTCTCTTGGTATCGGGAAGAAGCCTTGACATTATTATTATTTGGGTTCAATAAATTGTAGGGGGTGATGCCCCCAATTGAATTTCAAGCGATTCATTGTTTAACTTTGGTCCTTCATATTTTAGGTTGTTATTTCTAATAGTTTGTTGTATTCGCTTATAGAAGAGATGTCGTTAATCTCTTCTTTCTTTCCCATTCAAAGTTAATGCATTTCTTCTTGATAAGATTTGCTTGCTGTGTGCACTTCCAAGATTAATAGAATGATGAGGTTTCATGTGGATGCCAACGCTGTAGTCTTTATATTACCTATAATTTTGTAAAGAGTTTCTGGCTGTTTGGCCCCGGGCCGTGGCCATACTTCGGTTAAAAGTAAGTTGCCTCAATCATGCATTCATGCTTCCTTTTTTTTTTTTTTTTTCATTTTGGTTGGTTAATTTAAAATTATGCGTTATTGCCGATTTCAACTAATTAAAAATTAAAAATTTGTTACACTTATTGTTGCACGTCATTGTAAGGTGGACTTGAGCCCTACCTCGGGTTACCTCAGCGTTAGGGGCACTTCTTCGCATAAATCTTTTATGGTGAGGATTCTACCCGAACCAAAAAATTTTTCTAATGAAAAAAAAACAGCGCCATCAGAGATTGATGGTAGCCAATACGATGGATCCTAAAATCACGCTGTACTTAACTACTTAGCAAGGGATGCCTCTGATGTGTAAAGTTAATTTGCTCAGTAATGATGCCAAAATCGAAGGGTTGATGCATACCTTAAAAAAGAAATCTTTTAAGAAGTCTAAGTTTAAAAGAAATCTTTTGAAAAGTCTAAGGCTGTGTTTGATATGGGAAATAAGAAGAGATATTTAGAGGATATCCTCTCTTATCCCCAAAAGCTATAACTACAAAGAATAGTTCTTAAAAAGTTTAATCAAATGGGATAACCCATGTTTAACCATGGATTATCTCTTGAACTTATTTCCTAGGGAATTCAGAATAGCAGGTTATCCCATAGAAAAAATATTATTCTTGGATAAGTGTATGGGATAGAGTTTATCCCCTGCCTATTCCTAGGGATATTTCTTGATTATTTCATTGATCATATCAAATGTAAAAAGGTAAATTCATAGTATAACTTTTTTTTACTCTTATTTGAAGGGATAACCAACTATTCCTACATTTTCTAAGGAATAAATTAAGGGAATAACCCATGATTAATCATGATTAACTATGAATTATCTCTTTGGTTAACTTTATTCTCAGCTATCCTGACTTTTGAAAATAAAAGGATATCTTCTGAATATTTTTTTATTATTTTTTATTATAAATACTATTTATAAATATATTCTTCTTATTTTCTATTTCAAACAATATCTAAAAGCATATTTACCGATTAAAAAAAATTATTTTGCCCTGGGGTTATTCCGCCGAGCGGTCGTCGTCTTGATTCGATCTCCTGCTCCCGTCTCCATCCTCCCTACCTACTCCCGTCTCCATCCTCCCTTTTCCTTCTTCGTTTCGCCCTAGGTCCTTTCCATGTCCCCGTCCCGTCCGAGCGGCCCTCGTTCGAGCGGATCCCATCTTTCTCATCCCTATCGGAACCCATCTCCCTCATCCCAGACTCGTCTTGAGAACCCAACCTCTGTACTCCTCGCGAACTCCGCCCCTCCTCTCCCTTGCCTTATAAACCCGTCTCGTTGATCCCCATCTCTCCGATCCCCTCCTCTTATTAGGGTTTCTTCGTTCCAAGGAGAAGAAGACAGCGATTTGAACCTCTGTACGTGCACTTGGCGACGTCGTACGGGCTGACGAGCAACAACACCAAGAAGCTGGTGGCGGGGCTGCCCTAGAAGACCATCTTCGACTCGCTCCACGAGGCCGACTATTGTTCCGGAATCAACTACCAGTAACCCACCCTCCACTCTCTTCTACAGGTGCGTCGCCTCTCTCGTTCTCCTCCTCTTATTTCTCCTCCGGTCATGCCCTTAATTTGTGTACAATGTGAAATGGTTGAAGGAAAGGAGGTTTGGTGTAACCACTGTTGCAAGGAGAAGTCA
Source organism: Calamus simplicifolius (assembly GCA_900491605.1). Classification (NCBI taxonomy): domain Eukaryota; kingdom Viridiplantae; phylum Streptophyta; class Magnoliopsida; order Arecales; family Arecaceae; genus Calamus; species Calamus simplicifolius. Next base: position 232,080 of record UESW01003978.1, on the reverse strand, counting down.
TACATCACTGCTGGGATCACTGTCCGATGTGAAAGTGGGGAAGGTGGATGGTGGGGGATTGACACCACCGACTCCAATGTCTCAGTGCCATTATGCAAATGCCAGTCGGATGGCTCGAGAGGGAACAGATGCTTGAGGGCTTTCTGCGCGCAAATGCCAGGAGGATGGCTCGAGAGGGAGCATGACATTTGAACCGTAGAGAGATCCCGTCTGTGCTTCGCCTCAAAGCAAAGTCGTGGATCTGAGGCCGAGGCGTCGGGGCTGTTCGAAAGTAGCTGGGTGCAGCCGGATCTGAGACAACGGAGGTCCGGGACAATCATATAGAGCCGGAGGCGGCCGGGATGGTAGTGGAAGACTGGAACGAGCCAAAGCAGGGTCATCGAGACGGAGCCAGGGGAGACCGGAGAAGTGGGAGCCAAGGCCATGGACAAATCCGGGGAGTCTGGGACTGTGCTGTCGGGAGGCTAGGATTGGGACGAAGCCATCGGATCTCCTCTTCGCCTCCCAAACGTGCTGGCCTCAAAGCCATTCCCATCATCACCCCAGATCTTTCTTCCCTCTCCTTCCTCTCGAAGCCCGTTGTCGTCTCTGCCTCCACCCGCAGCCTCCTTTGCTGCCGCTGCCGTGGCCCAGGGTCCGGCGGGTACTACGTCTGCAACCCACCACCACCGCCTGGGTCGCCCTCCCGTCACCAACCAATGACCCCGGCGCCGCCATCGCCCTCGTCTTCGATGAGTCGGGCATCTACAACTCCTAATCAAAAACAATTTTTTTTTCTTTTTTTTTTTATTCCGTTTGATCGGGACCATTTGATCTAAAATCGGTCTAAATTAATTATTATATTAAAAATTATAAGAATAGTTTAAAAATTAAATCAATTTTTATAGGGATATCCTTTTCCATCCCTTGATCACAATTAGAGGGTATAAAAAAAAGTTATCCTTTGAATTCAGATTTTTGCATTTGATACGTTCAAAGTGATAGTCAGGGAGATATTCCTAAGGATATCCTCTGAAAAAACTCTATCCTATACATTTATCCAGAGATAGAGTTTTTTTATCAAACACTATCTAAGGTTATATAGTCATGCTTGATGCCTAACAGAGGGCACCTCTCCTGTGTGTAAGTATCAAAGAATTTGATTTGGTCTTAGCTTCATTTAGCAAAACAAATACGAGGGATGGTTTTATTCCCTTCTTCTCGATTGGTTTTTGATGACGCCCAATCACCTCTCCTAGACGTTAGGAATGGAGGCACTTCTTCACCAGGTTACTTACAGAAAAGTTTCGGGATCGAAGGGGGTCTTCGGTGGGACCCTTCGACGGTCAAGTTAGTGATTGAGGTCATAGCTGAAGAGGGACTTTTTAGTATGAGAAAGAAGGTCTTCCGGAGGAGGGATTCCTTTCTGAAAGTTGAGATGACAATTTTGGGGGTTATCGCGTATACCTGTTTACTAGGTGGATTCACCTTTTTATAGGGGTTGATCTTGGTATGATCGCGTGGGATTGCATGAAGTCAGAATGTCTGCTGAGCCCTTGCGTGAATCTGGGCTGGCTGATGGGCTACGTCCCATCAGTTGTTAGGTAGGTGGATCCTGTCCCATCACTAGTGTTGCCAGTGGGTTGCTGAATTCGGCGTTGTCGGGCGGCCGAGGATGGCCTTGGCCGACTCGGTAGAACTGGAGACGTCGGGGCCGAGTCGGGCTGGCCAGGGATGGCCTTGGCCGATTCGGCGGAACTGGAGATGCCGGGGCCGAGTCGGGCTGGCCAGGGATGGCCTTGGCCGACTCGGTGGAACTGGAGAGGCAGAGGAAGTGTCGGGGCTGACTTGCTTGGAGAAGTAGGGGCCGGCTGGGAAGATGCTAGGGCCGCCTGGGAAGTGCCGGGGCCGGAAGGTACTGGGGCCGCCTAGCTTGGACACGCCGAGGCCGATTGGGAAGATGTCGGGGCCGCCTGGGAGGTGTCGGGCCGCCTAGCTTGGAAGTGCCGGGGCCGGCTGGGAAGTGTCGGGACCGTCTAGCTTGGAAACGTAGGGAGCCGGCTAGGAAGGTGCCGGGGCCGGCTGAGAAGTGCCGGGGCCGCCTAGCCTGGAGACGTAGGGGGCCGGCTAGGAAGGTGTCGGGGCCACCTAGGAAGGTGTCGGGGCTGCCTATCTTGGAGACGTAGAGGGTCGGCTAGGAAGGTGTCGGGGCCGCTTGAGAAGTGTCGGGGCCAGTTGGGAAGTGCCGGGGCCGCGTAGCTTGGAGATGTAGGGGGCCGGCTAGGAAGGTGCCAGGGCCGGCTGGAAAGTACCGGGGCCGCCTGGGAGGTGTCGGCCTTGGAGGTGCCGACCTTTGGGGCCGTTGGTCTTGGAGCCGTCCAAAAATTTTTATTTTTCATGGGATCAACTGGCCCCATCAAATGCCCCCCACACTCCTTGAGCTTGCGCACCCCGCATAAGCTAAGCGAAAGGAGTGTAGAACTTTCACCTTGGTATCTGCTCTTTCATCTTGCACTGCCTTGTATGGGCGTCTGCATGCCTTCTTTGGCTAACTGAGGGCAGCTAGTAATCCTCTCCACGCGAAGTCTGGAAGTCTTTTGAACCCCAGAGGATGACCTGAGAGCTGAGAGTCGTCAGGTTCCTTTTGAACTGCCTCGGGGGTGTGGGAACCACTGCGAGGGGCGACTCGTCGGGTACGGAGCCTTTAGGGACTTAACCTACTCGGGGGCACCGCCGTGCTGGGGCCGAGTGGTGTTCCGTGGGCCGCGATGCTAGTGAGCTCCTTTTGAACCATCTTAGGGGTTTGTGTGCTGCCCAAATGGCGACTCAGCCGGGTACGGAGCCTTTGGGGTCTTAACCTACTCGGGGGCACCACCGTGCCGGGCCGAGTGGTGTCCCGTGGGCTGCGATGTCAGTGAGCTCTTTTTGAACCATCTTGGGGATTTGTGTGCCGCCCAAGTGGCGACTCAGCCGGGTATGGAGCCTTTAGGGTCTTAACCTACTCGGGGGCACCGCCGTGCCGAGGCCGAGTGGTGTCCCATGTGACGCGATGCTAGTGAGCTCCTTTTGAACCATCTCAGGGGTTTGTGTGTCGCCCAAGTGGCGACTCAGCCGGGTACAGAGCCTTTATGGACTTAACCTACTCGGGGGCACCGCCGTGCCAGGGCCGAGTGGTGTCCCATGGGCCACGATGCCAGTGAGCTCATTTTGAACCATCTTGGGGGTTTGTGTGCCGCCCAAGTGGCAACTCAGCCGGGTACGGAGCCTTTAGGGACTTAACCTACTCAGGGGCACCGTCATGCCGGAGCCGAGTGGTGCCCCGTGGGCCACGATACCAATGAGCTCCTTTGAACCATCTTGGGGGTTTGTGTGCCACCCAAGTGGCGACTCAGCTAGGTACAGAGCCTTTAGGATCTTAACATACTCAGGGGCACCACCGTACCGGGGCCGAGTGGTGTCCCGTGGGCTGCGATGCCAGTGAGCTCCTTTTGAACCATCTCGGGGGTTTGTGTGCCGCCCAAGTGGCGACTCAGCCGGGTACGAAGCCTTTAGGGACTTAACCTACTCGGGGGGCACCACCGTGCCGGGGCCGAGTGGTGTCCCGTGGGCCGCGATGCCAGTGAGCTCCTTTTGAACCATCTTGGGGGTTTGTGTGCCGCCCAAGTGGCGACTCAGCCGGGTACGGAGCCTTTAGGGACTTAACCTACTTGGGGGCACCGCCGTGCCGGGGCCGAGTGGTGTCCCGTGGGCCGCAATGCCAGTGAGCTCCTTTTGAACCATATTGGGGGTTTGTGTGCCACCCAAGTGGCGACTCAGCCGGGTACGGAGCTTTTAGGGACTTATCCTACTCGGGGGCACCGCTATGCCGAGGCCGAGTGGTGTCCCGTGGCCGCGATGCCGGTGAGCTTCTTTTGAAAGACTTGGTCTTGCCAAGGTTCGGAGAATTGTTGCTCGGCCCTGCCGAGGTTCGGAGATTTTTTACTCGGCCCTGCCGAGGTTCGGAGAATATTTACTCGGCCTGCCGAGGTTCGGAGAATTGTTGCTCGGCCCTGCCGAGTTTGAAGATTATTTGCTCGGCCCTGCCGAGGTCCGAAGAATTGTTGCTCGGCCCTGCCGAGGTTCGGAGATTAGTTGCTCGGCCTAGCCGAGGTTCGGAGAATTGTTGCTCGGCCCTACCGAGGTTCGGAGAATTGTTTGCTCGGCCCAGCCAAGGTTCGGAGAATTGTTGCTCTGCCCTGCCGAGGTTCGGAGATTATTTGCTCTGCCCTGCCAAGATTCGGAGAATTGTTGCTCGGCCCTGCCGAGGTTCGGAGATTAATTGCTCGGCCCTGCCGAGATTCGAAGAATTAGAGCTTGGAGAGTTTTTTCTTTAAAGAAATTGGTCTCCTTCTGCTGAGTTGATGACCTGCCCCCAAGAAACTCTGTTGATTGGAATCCGCAGGTCTTGAGCTTGAGGGTGCCGACACGGAGCCGATCTTTGAGGTGCCGATGCGGGGCCGGGCTTGAGTGCCGACGTGGATCAGGCAGGGCCGGTCTTTGTTGCCGATGCGGAGTCGGTCTTTGTTGACGATGCGGAGTCAGTCTTTGGTACCGACGCGGAGTCGGTCTTTGTTGCCGACGCAGAGTCGGTCTTTATGCCTGGCTGGCCCAGGGCTTTTTGTGCGCCAAAGCGAGGTTGGCCTTGGATGTTGATGCAATGTAGATCTTCCGTGCACGACATTTTTAAGTATTAATGAAAGAAAACCGTCTTAAGTGCAGTGTACTTAGCTCTTGTAGCGAGCGGATCACTAGCCCACTGGTGCAGCTATCATGGGTGACGTGAGAGGCTTGGGGTGCTGCTGAGTGGCCCCCGAGCGTTGCTTCTGCAGTTCATGAACTGCTACTTTCAAAGCTTGATCTTGCCAATTGAGGATGGCCAGCTAGTTAATCAGAGCAGCTGAAGTTGGCGGTGAAGGAGCAGAGGGGGTGGCCTTTCGCTGCCTAGTGCGATGTGGATGCCCTCCAGTACGATTGGTAAGAACCTCTGGCCATGCGCATCACCACCATAGCAATCTTATAGGGACGGAGGCTTATAGCTCAAGGAGACAACTTTCTTTCCTTCAGCGTGTCCCCCCTTCCTGGCGCGCCAATCTGATGACGCTCAATCACCTCTCCTGGACGTCGGGAACGAAGGCGCTTCTTCACCAGGTTACCTGCAGAAAAGTCCCGGGACCGGAGGGGGTCTCCGGTAGGACCCTCCGACGGCCAAGTTAGTGACTGAGGTCACAGCTGAAGAGAGGCTCGAGAGAGCCCTTTTAGTATGAGAAAGGAGGTCTCCCGGAGGAGGGATTCCTTCCTGAAAGTTGAGATGGCAATTTTGGGGGTTATCGCGCATACCTATTTACTAGGTGGATTCACCTTTTTATAGGGATTGATCCTGGCATGATCATGTGGGATTGCGTGAAGTCAGAATGTCTGCTGAGCCCTTGCATGAATCTGGACTGGCTGGTGGGCTACGTCCCATCAGTTGTTAGGTAGGTGGGTCCTGTCCCATCACCAACGTTGCCAATGGGTTGCTGAATTCGGTGCTGTCAGGCGGCGCGCGTCAAAAAGGTAGTTTCTTGAATTGCTGGGACTGATCTGGCGGGAACTGGGAAATCTTGACTTGTCAAGGCCGAGCCGGGTCGACCCGAGATGGCTGGGGCCAATCCCGTTGGCAAGGCAGTGCCAGGGTGGGGCCGAATCGATGGACTTGGAGGCGTTGGGGCCGAGTCGGGCTGGCCGGAGATGGCCTTGGCCGACTCGGCAGAACTGGAGACGCGGAGCCGAGTCGGGCTGGCCGGGGATGGCCTTGGCCGACTCGGTGGAACTGGAGAGGCAGAGGAAGTGTCGGGGCCGACTTGCTTGGAGAAGTAGGGCCGGCTGGGAAGATGTCGGGGTCGCCTGGGAAGTGCTGGGGCCGGGAGGTGCCGGGGCCGCCTAGCTTGGAGACGTAGGGGGCCGGCTAGAAAGGTGCCGGGGCCGCCTGGGAAGTGCCGGGGCCGCCTATCTTGGAGACGTAGGGGACTGGCTAGGAAGGTGTCGGGACCGTCTGGGAAGTACCGGGGCCGGCTGGGAAGTGCCGGAGCCGTCTAGCTTGGAGACGTAGGGGGCCGGCTAGGAAGGTGCCGGGGCCGGCTAGGAAGTGCCGGGGCTGTCTGGAAGGTGCCGGCCTTGGAGGCGTCGGCCTTGGAGGTACCGATCTTGGAGTATCGGCCTTTGTGGCCGTCGGTCTTGGAGCCGTCTGTATTTTTCATAAGGTCAACTGCCTATGGGAGATTTGGTACATCTTGGCTCACCATATCTCAGTTTTAGATACCGTCACTACCTAGATGATAGCTAGAACATTGCTTTAGCTAGTGTCCCCTGGGCAGGTGGATCTTGGAGGCAAAGATGAGAGGGTAGCTAAGGTTTTCTCAAGTGTTCTACAAAGATCCCGTCTATAGTGGATCCACCGAGAGTAAGCCAGGAGTTCAAGAAGACTAGAAGAGCAAGGGTGTAGAGAGACTAAGTAGAGAGTATTGGGGGAGGTCTTGCTATAATAGCTTTTGGGTTAATGTAATCGAGATTTCCGATAGTTAGGTGGACAAGGGAAAATGGTTGCGATGAGATCTTTCTTTGGGAGAGGAGGTGCTTAAGTTTTGATGAAAGATGCCCAAAGTTACCATGGGTAAGGAGAAGATTAATTACACTTTAGAAGCTTGCAAGAGAATGCGTCAAACCTTACCATAAGAGCTTCGTTTTGAACGCAAAATCCCGGGAGGCGTGTCGTGCGGGGCCTCACGTTAGCTGTCGTCATCATTACACCATCAATCGCAGCCGTCCAAATGGAATACGAGATCAACAAGGCAATTGCCCGTTCACAGCCTTCCGATCTTGTTTAGAGCGCTGTGATTGATGAGGCTATTCGACGGCCACGATTCAACCGATCTAGCTCTCCCTGCGGCCCTTCATAAAGTGGCTTGCTTCGAGAAGAAACCCTACGCGCCGCTGCGATATCTTTCCGTCGTTCTCCCTCTCGACTCCTCGCGTCTTCGAACCCCAAGGTAACTCCCGTCTTCCCGCAAGCTAGGGTTCTACTTGCTCGAGTTTGCATTCCCGGATCCAGGCCCGAGACGAATCGATCTCAATCCCTTTGTTTCTGGATTCTTGGTCTTCTTCAAAGTTTTGTTTGCGTTAGCGTCTCTTCTGATATTCTGTCCAATGCAATCGCATTTAAAACTGGATGTGGTTTTGTTTTCTTTTCTGGTTCTTGTGTCAGTTGATGCAATCAACTGTTTTCGTTCTGGATCTCAATACATCAGAAACTGGAAGCATGAAGAAATCGAGACAAAATAAGAAAAATGTTGTTCTACAAACATGTCATTAGTTTGGTGTTTGCTTAGAGGTGGTATGAAATGTATATAATATCTTTTTTATCACACCATCAACTCGTAGAGTCAGAGTATTTAACTATTCATAGTACACTAGGTTGCGTTTAAGATGTTTAGATTTTTATATGAAACTTTCAATCGTGCAAAACTTTATCTCCAATCTGAAAATTGCATCCTATTAGATTTTTGTATTGGAAACGTCTCAACGGATAATATTAGTCGATGTCATCCTCTAATCTAGTTAGACGCACATATAGATATGCGTCGCACTAGCATGGTTTAGCTAATTTGGCTGCGAATATACTGGTGATGTTTGTAAAAAGTCATGTTGATGGCACGATTCCTTTGCCCAAGAGATATGGAGCGGATTAATGGAATACTTAATCCACACATCATTTACAGGAGATATCATTTATATTGCATACATGATTATCAGGATATTCTAATTAAGAGGTGTTAGAAACATTTTTCTTTGAAAGGTTAAACGCCATTTAAGAATGATGGTTTTTGATAGTAGTATTTATATTTTAGTTATTGACTTGGATTTTCTGCTACTCCATTTTGTAGGTACAAGTGGTAACACTAGTCAAGATGTTTACCGCAAGGAAGAAAATTCAAAAGGACAAGGGCCTAGAGCCGACTGAATTTGAGGAGACTGTTGCTCAGGTTAGTTATGTACAAATTGAGTTGCGATTTTTTTAAGCTTCTGCTTTTAGATTCTTAAAGTCTGTTATTTTGTTGCAGGCATTCTTTGATTTGGAGAACAATAACCAGGAGCTGAAGAGTGACTTGAAAGACCTTTACATCAATTCAGCGATGTAAGTTATATTTTTATTTTAATTTGTGCATGTGCCTTGAACACATATGCCTAGGAAAGTTGTTTCTGACTGTATTGGGTCACTTGATGCAGTCAAATGGACATAGCTGGCAATCGGAAAGCTGTTGTTGTACATATACCCTATAGGCTTCGGAAAGCATATAGGAAGATTCATGTGAGGCTTGTAAGAGAGTTGGAAAAGAAGTTCAGTGGCAAGGTGAGGCTGCCTTTTCTAGTTTGTGACTCTTCCTGCCTTTTGAAATCACAAGTTGCCTGTTGCTACAAGTAAAGAAACAAGAGATATGAACTTGTTTTATGAACCACAAATGTTTTCTGTTCATGTCTATATTTGTTTTTTTTTCTTAGATCAATTTGTTTTGTATGCTTGATTCTCATGTGTAGCAAAGTCTTAATAGTTTCCATATATGTGGCCTCACAATGATTTTCATTATTAGATTATGCTTCAACTGCAGTAATAGCCTGTAGACTTGAGTTTATAGATTGAATAATACTTGGAATGATTTGAATAATTATTCAAAACATTGCTTTCTCTGTTAAATGAGTGGAATGGAGAGCTCCAATGTCCAACAATACATCTGCCTAAGTGTCTCAGTTGAGTACATGCTGTTGGGTGACTTCACTGGTCAATTTTTTGGGAAGTCATTTTAGGCATTTTGCTTTGTAACAGACTCACTTGAAATGGAACAACTCCTTGTAGTTTTACTGCTAAATTGGACATGATTCATGGCATTGCAGATTGATGTCAGTCCTGCATAGTTGAGCGTTATTCTTGGAACATTTACCTTGCCTGGATATTGATTTCATGAGCTAACTTTGGATTCAAGCATATATACTCAACTCAACTCAACTCATCTAAGCCTTTTTTTTCAATTACATGGGGTCGGCTACATGAATCTGCTTCCTTTACTCTGCTCTATTTTGAACTTTAGTAGATTCATGTTTTAGGGTGCAAGCCTTCTCTCTTACCCGGGCATGGGACTGGTCTCGGTGGAGTTTGGATTCAAGCATATCTGAATTTTGTATTTTCTCATAATTTCAATTGCAATATTTCGATCTGATAATCAAAAGAAAATAAGGAAAATTTGGGTAGTCACCCTAGGTGATGGAAAACATTGTGCTTTAGTTTAATGTTTCAAATTGTTTCTCACAAGAAAATTGCATATGATGTGGTCAAATAATCGATGTCAGTTCTCTTTCTTCAATTTCTGCATGCATGTTTCAGATTCTTACAAGGCCTTCTAGTATAATAGGTTTGTATGTTGCCTGTATGTTTGTTTTTTTGGTTGTTATTTTCAATTATCATGTTGAGAGATTGCTTCTCTTGTAGGATGTCATTCTTATTGCGACACGAAGGATATTGAGGCCACCCAAGAAAGGTTCAGCTGTTGTGCGCCCTCGCAGTCGCACCCTCACTGCAGTTCATGATGCCACCTTGGAAGATGTCGTTTACCCAGCAGAAGTTGTTGGAAAGCGTGTAAGATATCGTTTGGATGGATCCAAGATCTTCAAGGTGAGGAATTATTGTGAGTCATTTTTGAAGTCTCTGTTATTAGACATTCTTGTTGCAGTTGATTGTAAGTAAAAGGCTAATGGTTTTATATCGTTTATGCAAGTAAAAGTAGTCAAATTGATAAAAGTCTTTCTTTGATTGTGTGCCTGCTCTTGACAAGACCTGCTCACAATAATTATGCCCTTGATATGATCCGTTTTACACCTGAATAAAGACAGCATAAAAAAAAGAAATTCTAAAGATGTTTTCTGTGTCCTTGATCCGATGAGCTTAACAGTAAAAATCCATTTTTTGGTGGAGGAGGTTCTGATTTTAGAACGCTACATTTTGATGTGATAATTCAGTTTAATTGCCTGGATAGTAATTAATTTTATCTTCTCATTTGGTCTAGCTCTCTACAATCGAATACAATGTCAATCATCATGTATGATGCTTAATTTGTGTGATTTCCAACTTAGTTGCAGCTTGATGAAAACTTCTGCATTTGTGACAGATATTCCTGGACCCGAAGGAACGCAACAACACGGAATACAAGCTGGAGACATTCAGTGGAGTTTACCGCAAGCTGTGTGGGAGAGACGTGGTGTTCGAATATCCTGTGACTGAGAGTGCATGAAAATGTTATTGTGGGCAGTCTAGTGAAAGTTCTTAGGTCTTCAGATCAGGACACATTTTTATTGAGAGCCATTTGCATTGGTTATTTTGTTTGTTGTGATAATCGAAAGTTTTGGATGACTATAATTGAGTTGATTTTAATTTTGTCTTTGCTTCCACCTCGTGAAGGGTGTTTTTAAGCCGTTAGAATTATCATGGATTCTGCTTCGATTTAGAAGGGACCTGAAGGCTACTGTTTATTCGGGGTAATTGTTGGATGGGTGTTACCCTTGTTAGATTCGTACGGAATGCGGTTGAATGGGACATCCGAGTGTGTTCATGCGGGGCTTTGATGGAATATTCATATGATGGAATGTGATGGATATTCCCATGATGGAATATTAGGAAAGGGGAAAGAGGGTAGGTCTCACTGATGAAAAGTATGCCGTGGGGCCACAGCGAGCACGCTTGTGGCTGTGCGAGAGTCCATTTAGTTTGCTGAATGATCCCCTTGGAATCATAATCAAATTCTCATTCCCAATATCTGTTTGGAGTAAACTAAAGTCTGTTTTGATGAAATTAGAAACGGATTAATCCCTAATACGGTTAAGATAGAGATGCATATGAAGAGAGGGTGGAATTCTATCAATGAAATGCTTTGCAGCATAGGAGGCCACCCAGTCCACCGTAGAGGTTGCCTTTCGATATACATGACGGGCTACAGTTACTGTTGGGTCCTGTAGTAGCTGCCAACAATTGCAAAGCAGCGGATGCGCATCCTCGCGAGTCGCTCTACCCTGGATCCAAGCAATGACGAGTTTTGAAAACAGAGCAGTCCTAAAGGAACATCCCACCAGCCGCCAGAAGACTTCCATCCGCAGAACGAATAACATACCCTGCTCCACCAACGGTGCCGCGAACGCTGCCATCAAAATTGCCCGTTGGGCCGCTGCCGAAGCAGCAAGGATGCTTAGGATTCTGGGGTAGTCAGGTGAATGATAGCATCAAATCGCCGGTACTCGGACAGTAAGCATCTGGCACGAAGAATAATACGGTGGATCGGGATATCCTCTGCCTCAAAGATCAGTGTATTCCTAGCCAACCAGACATGATATGCAATATAGGCAGCTAAACAGGCATCATGATCCGAACTCAGGTGGATGAATCGGAGAAAGGAATGCAGCCCGACATTACCATCATCATCCCAAGGCCAGCTCCCAGCAGTCCTCCAAATTTGTCTCACCCTAGGGCAGCTCAGAATAGAATGCTCAGTCGTCTCTTGATAAGCCCCACAAAAAGGGCAAGACCCCTCAATGTCCATGCCTCTCCGACCGAGTAGAGCCTTTGTCGAGAGACGGTTCCAGGCCATTTTTCACAAGAAGAGCTGTACCCTCTGATGGATCGGGAATCTCCAAATCCAAGCTGCCCCAAAGGTGGTGTCAAAGTGTCCCCTACATAGGCTATATAGGGAGCACGATGGTAGTTTGGGAGAGCACAAGGGACCCCAAATCCTAAGATCACGTTCCCGGTGAAGAGGAATTGGAACAGCGAGGATCTGAGCAATCAGCTGGGACCCAAACAGCCGAGAGAGATCATGGGTTCTCCAGGTTCTTCCATCTTCCCTTAACAAATCATGGACTCTGAGCTTGTCAGCAACTTTAACATTAACATAGGTTGGCCACCTTAATAAGGGAATCGGCGAGATCCAAGCATCCTGAATAACATCAATAGTGGTACCGTCACCAACTAAGCATCTGACATGGGCCATCGCAATAGGAGCATAAGCATAGATTTCCTTTCAGATGAAGGAGCAACCCCTGATCAACTGAATTTGGGCACCCTGACTCCAAACACCGTACCGTGACCTCATCAGTCTGCTCCACAAATAGCTGTGCTGAAGAATATATCTCGCATCATGCCTGATAATTAGTGCTTTCCTCCTTGCAACAAGGGATTGGATCCCGAGACCGCCTCTCTGGTAGGGTGACAAATAGTATCCTAGTCTAGAAGATGGACACCCTGTCTATCTTGTCTGTGCCTCCATAGAAAATTATGAAAAATGAGCTATTCAAGTATAATGACATTTAATTTTAATTTTAATTATGATGTTACATTAAAAAAATAGAATTAATGAAAAATAAATACTTATCTATAGATAATTCAATTATTAAACCATAACACATGGTTATCTAGATAAATAAGTTATACAAAATCTAGAATGAATGATTTCTACCAAAATCAAATTTATCCTATTGCTTTGCATGACAGTAGGTTATACAATTTAAAAAATAAAATTTTTGAAAATTAAACATACCATCTTTCAATAATATTTGTTTTATAAAAAATATAAATTTTATATTCCTGTATAGGAAAAAAAATCGCTCTATCAGCCAAAAGGTTCTGATAATCCACCATACACAATATTTTGATCCTTCTCGGGACGAAGAAATGAAGAATATCATGAGCACGTGCGCAAAAGAAAAAGGGCTCCGGGCCCTTGCCTCAAGGTTTGTGCCTTTTCATCAGGAGCGGCCATCGTGTTGCACGTGCAGTGCACATGCCGAACGGGAGTGTAAATGCCTAAATGGGGAGCTCCCGAACGAACCGGACCCCTCCGAACTCCATCAACGGCGACTCGTTTCGTCGCTCGAGCTCGCAGCCACCGAGCGAGCGGAAGAGTTCTCGAACACCGCCTCGGTTTGCCTTCTTTCCTCCCCTATTTCTTCTTCCTCTTCGTATCGAGTGGAGTCTGAAGTTTGGCGAAGATGTCGAGATCGAGACTCCGACGAGGGGAATTGCCTCCTCCGCAAGAAGTGATCCTCTTCTCTCTTTCGATTTCTCTTTTCGTTCTCTTTTTCTTGGTTGCTTTTGGTTGTTTTCTTTGAATAGAAAAGGAGAACGGAACGGTTATGCTTTGGGTACCAAGTTCTTGTCATTTAGTGATAAAGGGTTCTTAGAATTTTAGCTCATAACGAGACTGGGATCTGAGGTCAAGGCATTGGATTGGCCGAGATTGATTTCTTTTGGAAACCCTGTTGTTCTTGGAGTGGGTATCTCGAGGATAGCTTGGACATTCTTGATTACGAATATGACCTTTTTTTTTATTAAAAAAAATCGAAGAAGCTTTGATTTTTGTGATTCTTTTGCTGCTTTATCTACTCATCGATGTCGAGGGTAATGGATTCAAGAAATGAAGTTTGATTGATTTTAGTTGTAATGTCTTGTAATTGCAGACTATAGAGAAGTTGGAGAAGATGGTGGAGGATGGCAATTATTATGCAGCCCAACAGATGTATAAGTCGTCTAGTGCAAGGTGCGAAGTTACTAGATTGTATTGTCTTTTTCACATCCATGCTTCTAAACGACCAGCAGCTTTCCTCATGTTTGAGATAAAGTTGAATGCACGTGATATATTCGTTTTAAGTTTTACCATATAAGAGTTTTGAAATATTGATGACTGTTCTTGCTGATTTTAGCACTGTTTATTATTTTGAAAATAAATAAAAACTGTCTACCCAGCTTAGTCTTTTGATGCGACTTTAAAGGAGAAACTGGATTATGGATGATGTTTTCTAATCGATCAATTGTTAAATCTGTACTGATGCTGATATTAATCTTCTATAACAGATATATAGCAGTTCAGAAATATTCTGAAGCGTTGGATATCCTTCAGGCAGGAGCTTTGATCCAATTGAAGCATGGGCAGGTTATTTTCTTGAAAATTTCTTTTTCTAGAATACCTCCATAAATAAGATCCGCTTGACAACCAATGAACTGGTTTGTGATATCTTGAAAGATCATGGATAGACTCTCTCACACTATTAATTTAATGGTACACAAAAAAATCTGTCAAGATATTTCTTTTTGAACTTAAATTACATGTAATATTCTTAAGGAGAATTAAATATAATCACAACTTTTCAGGGAGAAAAAGGAAATCTTATTCATTAAGAAAGTGGTGTGGTTGAAAAAACTTAACAGAATGAGGATAAAGCCAAAGTAATGCACCATTCATTGCCCTAGGCCACAAGCAGCTACCTGGCCTAAATGGGAAGTAATCAATCCAGCAATCTCTATGGCACTCGTCAAGCACTTCGACCATTCTGTAGGTGCTTGTAGCCAATCCACTCAAAAGGATATAATTTTTGAATAATCAACCCTGAACTACAAGTTGGAAGTGGAAGCTGATTAGTATGTTCATCAAGGATTTCATGTCCATGCAGGACAGTAGCCAGCACAATATTCTTAGTACATCAAGGACCAACTACTGTTGGCTGTAGGTCATGTGACTGAAATGATTATAAGATAGACAGTTAATGACTTGTTAACTGGTCTTGCTAGCCTCCTCTTCCATGTGAGGGAACAATAATAGCAGTGGAACTGGTATGACAAACTGGTAGTTACTTATCTTTGCCCCATGCTTGTTTTCTCTTAAGCATAATGTCCATTGGCATAGGACTTTATTCATCTTGTTTTCTAAAACTCAATGGACCTATAAACAATCCACAAATGCCATGTTGGCATAAGAACTACAAAGCAATTTATCTAAACATAACATTCTGATGAAGGTACAACTTTTCTTGTTATATATTTATCTTACATAGGAAGTATAGCAGGGACAGTCAATAGTTTCACTACCTTGCATCAAATTTAACTAGGGTAGATAATGAAGCCCGCATGTTCTATTCTCCATCATCATGCTTATCGAAGAGTTCTTATCTGGTCAGCATTTATGTTCAAATAATTTTAACGAATGCAATACAATTTTACAATTGTGCCATTGTGTATTATGTTTTTTCTTTTTTCTTTTTTGTTATCACTAAGCCAGTTAATATATTCCAATTTGCTGTTGAACTCAAAACTTCCACGATAGATGGAAGGATAAAAGGAGAAAGAGGCACCCCTTTCAGATTCCCCAGGTAATTTTAAAGAAGCTGAATGAGCCCTTTATGTACAACCACTGCTGTTTCCCAGGTTTCTTCCTTCCATCACTTAGTAGAAAAACTTTCTATCAACTTGGATATCTATCAATTCCAAGCCGACCTTGGCAAATACTCACTCTCTTTTGCATTTGAAATTGCACTTAGGACTATTTATGCGATCAAAACTTCTCAAAAAGCTTCAGTTTTGTAAGCGAGCTTATGTACTGCAAATTTTAATTAGTTATACAAAGTCTGCCTCATTAAATAGAGTTATAAGATAGGTAATTTTAATTTTTTGTTCTTCTTTTGTATGGGAATCAGTGAAGTGTCTCTGAGATCCTTTAATTTAGTGTGTTCCCTAAATTTCTAGAGCACTTTTATCAAGACTGCTTATGGCCTTAGAGCTAAATCTAACACATTTTCAAGACGTGAGGTTATTTCTCTTCTTGTCCCGCTTGCTTCTCCCCTTATTTTTTCTTAGTTTGAGTTTCTTAGTTGTTAATTCAATTAAATTGGTTCTTTGGAAAATAATTCCTAGTGGGCAACAATGTTGATGATAACCCCTTCAAACTTTAAAATGCTATCTTCCTCTTACCATCTAATGCTCTCTCTCTCTCTCGCCACAGCCCAGCACCTCAATTAATTTTTGCAGTGGTTTTTCTTGGAGTATGCCTTTAGTTGACCTTAAAGCTTGGTAACCTCCCATCTTCCTTAATGTAGTTCTGATACTTGATAATATAAAGGATCTCTTGCAGCCTTCAGTATGCTGCCAAAAATATCACAATGGAAAGAAATTAATTATTGCTTATGCTAATTGAGTCACTAGAGTCTTTCTACTGTTTTCACAATTCCTTTTGAAAATTGGAGCTTTTTGTCTTATACTGTTTGCCATTATTTCAGGTTACTTGTGGGGCTGAACTGGCTGTGTTGTTCGTGGAAACACTTGTCAAGGGAAAGTTACCCTATGGTGAAGAAACTCTGGGTCAAGTTCTTTTCTGCTTGTGCAATTAGCTTATAGTTTTCCATTTTCAATTACGTGGATGGTAACACTGATATTGTTGCATTTAGTACTTTAGTTTGTAGCTGCATGATGCACTAGTATAGATGCTATTTTACTTGAAGTATGTGTCTTGCCATTTTCTGCCACTTAAAAGCAGTACACTGCAGATAACCAAGGACTTTTGGGAACTGATTACCTGCTCTATACAAGATTGGCGAGACTTAATTTTGAATAGATGAAATTGGGATTGTTGCATCGGCATCCTGGGCCCTTGTTCCGTGGCTTACTGGCAATAAAATTCTAGAAATGAACTTGGAGGGCTAACCTAAGGGCTTCGCCATAGATATGCAACATACTACAATTTTGTAGACATGATTACTTGTAATCCAATGCATGTGCTTGTTTTCTTCCTTTTAAGGAAAAACTATCTGCTACTAATCTGCAGTTTGGATGAGACCTGGAAATATTCAACAAAGATAATGATCATATATTTAATCTCGACTTTGGTGATTTGCTATGCTACTTTGCATTAATGCAGATTTGGAAATAAATTTTATCTAATCTGTCAAAGCTTGGATACATTTGGAAAATATAGTGGTGGAAATTCAGGCTGCTGATCATGATTGCAATGCTGACAGTCATCCTTTAATGCGCTTGGTCCTGACCTTTTAATAAGTTTTTAAATGCAGAAGTTTGGTGAAGAAAATTGCCACATGGGACCCCATGTGCTGAGGATTGGTCAGTAGTGGGGTTAGATTCACTTGGTGATGTTATCCTTTTCGAGTTTAAACCCAATATTGATTTTCTCAGTTGTGTGGTAAATGCTACTATAGTCAAGATTACTAGGAGAAGGTTCCTTAAGGAGGCACAAGCTTGATACAAAATCTGTTTTGCTTGTTAAACTGGGGTTCATGTTTTTGCAAACTTAGCAGATGAGCTTGGCCTTTTAGACATTTGATGGGGATGAATTTGATAGTCCCTTGTAAGTGGCTTTTGCAGCTTGTGGATTAAGAAGTACAACTAAGAAAGGTAATAATTTGGAATAATTACTGGCATAAGATAGAACAATATATTATGTGATGTGATTGTACCTTTTCTGGGATTCTTAAATCTATTTTGAAGATAAATCAGCTTCCTGAGGTGACTTCTGAACTTAAGAGATGCATGGTGCATCCTTCTACTTTTAAAATATTTAGTTGTACAATTCTTCCTGTTGGCCATTAATAAACATGTTGGATTGCATATTATCTTCTGTTAATGAGAGCTCCCGCTCATATCTTCTGTTAATGAGAGCTCCCATGAGCGGGAGCCGAAGAGGGTTCTCTCAAAGTAGTGTGCTGGGTTGCTTGAGCTATGAAGAATTTTAGAGAATATCAAGGTTCCCTCCAGCGAAAAGGATTCTACAAATAAAATGGAAATTAAAAGAAAGGTTCTCTACTCATTTCCTGTATATTTTATTTCGTATAGGTGGTGCTCTGTTCTAGTAACAATGAAATAATTCTTTTTATTGAGATCTAGATTATGCATCCTTCTACTTATAGAATCTTTTGCTGCAACTTTTTTGAGTTAACCTTTAACAAACATGTTGGACTGCACATTATCTTAAGCATGGTATGCAGTCCCGTGCCACCTGCCGGCATACTATACCATACTGGTTCCCAAACTGAGACTTTGTATGACAGATGCACTGTCTCAGTACGCCAAAACAACCTGCTACCAGGCCTATACAGCTGTGGGTGCAAATTGATTGTGTTATTTTTATTCATTTGTCAGTTGAAGTTCCATATTGGAATATTTGGTTAAACATACCTATGCATCTTTTAGAATGGGTTTAGAGATATTTTTGCTGCCCATGGTTTCAGAGGCCTCTATATGCTGGTATAAGCCTCTAGTTTTGAGCCTGCCACAGACATGGGAGATTCTTTTGGGAGTTGCATGTCTTCCACTCTCAAATTTGTGCAATATCTTGCTGACTAGTGCTTGTTTTCCTTGCTAAGTATGTGGTCGATCACTTGTTATTAACCTTGCTACCCTTTATTGAGGAAGTTGGATTTGTGGGTTATGTTGGCAGGATAAGACCTAATATTCCTTTCCTATTGTGCATTCTTCATATGGGTACAGATGCTATCATTAATTTTAAAAAAAGAAAATCTTCTTTTTCTTCATAATTTTGTTGAGTCTAGCCATTTCATTTTTATTCTTTCTGCAAGTTACTCATTGGAAAATCAGATTATTTCTATGTTATCATCTAACTATGGATATTTTCTGAGTCTTACAAATGCTGGGTCATCAATTGTGGGGCAAATCCTTCTGTTCCATCAAGTTTATAAGTTGCATTCAGATATTACCTCGGACTTACTTGTGAACCACCTGAATTGCTGAATTAGTTTGTTGGGTTCTAGAAAACATTATTTTCTGGCTGAATGGTTCTTTCTTAAAGCTTTTCTGCCCCTCCATTCAAGATGAATAGGATGCTTTCAATAGCCATCCCATATTGAATAAAGAAATATTATAGAGGATAATTTTTTCTCTTTGGTTCTAAAATTGAGAACATATACTCACTTCATGCCATGTTTTAGGATACATGGATATTTATGCCTATTGTAAGCTTTTTAGCTATTTTTGATTATGACTGGAATGTTCTCTTTAGATCGTCTCAGGAAGATTTATCAGGGTTTCCCAAAGATACCTCTCCCACAGAACTTGATGGATCATGATGATGATGACATGCAAAAACTTTCAAAATCTTTGGTGGCAGCAAAAGTACGTGTTGAGAGTTGCACATCATTTTTGAAACCTGCAATTAGGTAAGTTATTTGTTATTGCTGTTTGTCAATTCAAATTGACCACTGATATCACATGCTATTCTAAGACAAGTTTGCAATCTTGGTTTTCATTTTTCTGTGTTTTTATTTTCAAAGAATCTTCAGCATGTTAAAAGGAGGTATAAAGAACATAGTTCTATAGATGAATCCAAGGTTTTTAAGCCTCGATAGGATGGGAGGCATCTCGGCCGTGGCATTCTATTCCTATGGGAAAATGGGTTTAAGACAGAGATGGGACACCAAAACCTCTTTATACAGGGAAAGGAGCAGAAAGAAAGAAAGGAAGGAAAGAAGAAAGGGAAGAAAAAGGAAGAAAAAAGAAAAAAAAAAGTACTAAGAAAGGAAGGGAAAGAAATAGAAAAAAAAAGGAAGGAAAGAAATAAGAAAAAAGGAAGAAAAAGCAAAGGGTAAGGAAAAGATGGAAATGAAGGAAAAAAAAAGAAGCGGGGAAATAAAGGAAAAGAGAAAGAGAAAAAAAGTTAAGGGAAGAAGGAAAAAAAAGAAAGAGATAAAAGAAAAAATGTGAGAGAGACAAGGCACCTATTGGGATGCTCAATTGGATTGTAGCCACATGATAGGGTAGGATGGCAGAGCATCCCATTCCATGGAGAAACTAGGACACTCCTGTCTCACGGAATTTAGATCCCTGAGTGAATCAGCTTGGCAAATCATGGAATTAAGTGTTCATATTATTTGAGATATTAATGTTATAACAACCTTTATAAACATTCTTAGTGAAGGAAGGAAAGAGATAATAATGGTCTTGATGGAGAGGAAGTTGGGTTCTTGAGTGGCAAAAGAAGCATATGGGACCTAGATTACCTTGATAAAACTAGTTTATCACTAATTCCTTTTGATCAACAAAAGCCTCATCTTGGCAAAAGATATATCAAGTTGCCTTCATCTGGCTTCTTACTCCATAACCTTTTAATTTTTTCCTCTTCTTGCCCAACTTCTAAGCTCTATTAATGTAAATTCTGGGATCTTTATTTCTTAAACCTTTTTTAAGGCATTTTGAGTATGCACTTATGTTACTGATCATTATTTTTTTTGTAGGTGGTCGGCAGAGTTTGGGGCTCACAAAAATGGATCTCCTCAATTGCATGACATGTTGGCTGAATATATATTTTCTGAATCTCCTGAGCTGGTATGTTGAAGTATGGACTCCAATTTTCAATAAAGAACAATGATTACAAGCTATATTCTATGGATATCTCAAAGCTTATCAATGGCAATAAGCTACATCCCTTGCTTGTTCTTTCGCTGGTACTAAGATCTCTAACCTGCATACTGCACTACAGGATATAACCAAAGTTTCTTGCCACTTTGTTCGTGGAAGTGATCCAAAGAAGTTCGCTTCCGCCTTAGTGAACTTTATGGGCAAGGTAAGCCCTGCACCTTTTCCACAAACTGGCGTAGGGATTTTACTTGGGGTGTATTAATTGCGTGTACTTATTTCTTCACTGGAAGAAAAACCTTCCTATCATTTACATTCCACAAAAACTTATAAGAAACTTTTGTCTTTTTTATCTTTTTGATCTCTGGTAGGAATGTTGACAACTCCATATTATAATTGCACAAATATCCTTAATGCAACTCAGGAAACATAGGACAAAAGTTGGTATATTGGAAATTGCTCCCTTCAACACCTCTAAAATCCATTGACTTGTATTTGTCTGCTGTTAATTTGACATGGCAGACCACAGATGTGCATGATCCATTTAACATGTCAGGTAAGTTGGCTCTTATATTCCAACATACATCTGGCTGTTTAGGCCTTTGTTGTTGGTATTTACCTTTTGATTTATAATATCGTGTTTTATTGTATGGGTCAGGATCTTAATTATAATTTCCTTCTCTATATATGTGTCTGAGTGGAGGAAGCAGATTTATGTAGCCGACCCCATGTAGTTGGGAAAAGGCCATAATGAGTTGAGTTGAGTCTCTATATACGTGTCTATGTGTCTGTACATGTGCATGTGAATTTGTGTGTGCAACATTGACTTCTTGGTTATTACATCAGTCTCATTTTCATAGCTGATAGAAGCAACTCCAGCTAACTTTTTTACTTTTGTTTTATTTTTCCATTACAAATTTTTACGCTGTAATAAGTAACCATTTTTTTTCTGTCTGTGTGAATAGTGCTATCCAGGGGAAGATGATGCAGCAATTGCACGTGCAGTCCTACTGTAAGTTTTCTTGATAGCTGATACTTATGCATGGTTCTTGATGCTATACACTTCTGTTACACAATCTAATGTATGTCCTAATGGTGCAAAGTATCATGACACCCTTGATTACATGTTTGTTCAAGGAAGTTGGAAAAAAAATGAAATGATATTGTAAGCAGATGTAAAACATGACTTATAGACTAGGGAAAATGTGCATTACCCCAGCCAGTGTTCTTATGTAACCTGCATGCCAAAACATTGGTTAAGCTTATGTGTCAACATCTTAAATTGAACTATCTTCTGCCAAGATTGTAGTGCTTATTAATTGTTCTTTTCTTGATAGGTACCTATCACAAGGGAACCTGAGAGATGCCAATTACCTCATGGACGAGCTTAAAAAGCAACTGGAATCCAAACAGTTTGATTTCCCCTGCTCAGATTTGACCCAGTTCCTTGAGTATCTTCTGCAGACGTATGTCTTCTTTGTTTCCTGTCTTTGCTTGATCAATTTTAGGGATATCTTAAAGCCAGTAGGTGGGTGCCGTTTTTATGTCAATACAGAGGAACAATACCATGCATAATTTTTAAATAGATGACTAGGAATGACGAGAAAGAAAGGAAGAAGAAGATAAACCATTAGAATTGCAGACAACTCCAGGTTCCTTTAGCTTATGTGCACCTTACATAAAGTGAAACAACAAACAGAACCATCTCTGAGTTCTGACTGAAACGACATGCTTTTGGTTTATTGAATTGAAAATTCAGGAAAAAACAATGAAGAGAAAAAGGTAGCATATCATTAAAAATATGACGAGTTCAAATTTATTTCCTAAATCTTATTGGGCATTCTTTTATATAAAACTAGATTATATATGTCCTAATATGATTTTAAACAATTTCAAGATGAGTATGAGTATATCTAGTCATATTCTTGCAGTGAAAGCACTCTATTATGAACTAGTGTTGACACATCAATCATAGACCTCAGGACAAGATTATTATCCTTTGCCCAAGTGCTTGTTGTTTCATTAACCACCATATTCTTTAGTTTCAGCCCCAAATGTTGTAACCTAAACATCCTTCAATAATTTTTATTTTGTCAAAGATGCTTTTAGTTGTCTGAATGGATGCAATTTTATATGGCTGTTGATATTTCTATACGCATACAAACTTTCTTCTCATGGACTTGCAAAATATTAATTGCTCAAATAAGATAAATTGGTGTGTGTACTTGCAGAGAAAGGTGAACTAGGATCCAATGAATTGGATTTCATGTTGGCTCTTAGTAAAGCAAAATCCAAAGATAGGTCTGATATTGATGATCCACTAGATTTAAACTACTTAAAAATAAAAATCATGTGATCTAGAGACCACCTAGCTGATGCATCATGTAGTCAACAGCGGACAGTTTAAATGACATGGTACAGTACTCTTACTTTGCCACTTGATATATAGGCTAAGGGTCTCCAAATACATAGTTTTTGATTTGTAACTAGTTTAAAGATAGTATATTGCATTTAGTGGCTTAATTATTCATACCAAACCCTCGTGTGCTAATTTCATTTGACTTGGTTATACTTGAGTGGATCTTTACTTAGATTTGATCAAGTTTGGATTAAATGATAGGATCTCATATAAATGATTTGAGCTATTAGATATGATCTACCACTTCTAATATGCTTAAACACAAAGTATCATGTACTTTGGAGGCGCCTATCACATGCATCAGGTAGTCAAAAAAAAAGGTTTAAATAAGATGAAATGGTATGCTTTTTGACCACTTGATGCATGGGCTAAGAGTTTCCAAATCAGGCGATTTTTTTAGTGCTTAAGCATTTTGGAGGTGGTGAATCAAATCCAATGGACTGGATTATTGATGTGAGATCCTCATCATCCAATCTAAATCTGATTGAATCTAAGTAGAAATCTACCTGAGTGTAGCCAAGCTAGGTGCTCTCTCTCTCCCTCTCTCTCTCTCTCTATATATATATATATATATGTGTGTGTGTGTGTGTGTGTGTGTATACATATATACATATGTATATATATATATATGTGTGTGTGTGTGTGTATACATACATATGTATACACACACATATATATATACATGTATATAGATGTATATACATATATACATGTATATAGATGTATATACATATATATATATATATGTGTGTGTGTGTGTGTGTGTGTGTGTGTGTGTGTATGTGTGTATATGTATATACATATACATATACACACACATACACACACACACACACACATATATATATACATATGTATATACATATACATATATATGTATATGTATATACATATACACACACATACACACACACACACATATATACATATGTATACATATACATATATATGGTGGGGGGGGAGATAGGACTAGAGGAGAGGAAACCTACTCCTTTGAAATCAATAATTAGGCACTCAAATCAAAGGCCTACACCATTGATCATGATCTATATAACTAAAAAGACTAAAAATCACAACTCATGTGTTTTGATGGTCTTTAAGTTATGCATCAAATAGACATATAAATGGATGATTTTCATTATACTAGTGCACTAAAATATATGATAAAGCATTTATTATGGAAGATCCACTTTATTGGCCATGACCTACACATGTTAAAACATGTGTTGATTGAAAATCAATAGAAGTGAGTGCTTATATCATTGCAAAACATGATTTCTTGTCATTATGATCATACATTTTTTTCATCCTATTGATGTTTAAGTTAAAGAACAGTAGAACACAAGTTTTAGTTGCTGAATGTTTTAGCGGTATAGATCATGATCAATGGAATGGATTTTTGGTTTGGGTGCTTGATTATTTATATTCAAACCGAGTGGAATAGATATCCTATCCTCAATAATAGCATATAGTCCATTTCACACACGCACGCACGCACGCATATAGAGGTGGATTAGGATTTTGAGTTGATCTCTAGTTAGATCTAGTAAGGCCATGATTGGACTATGGAAGTCCAACATGGATGATTGGAGCCGTTAAAGTATTTAAAGAAAGATCCATGATTTAGATTTTCAAATTTCATAGTGTAAGATATACTTTAATTCATTAGATATATTGTTATTGTTCATTTTGCTCTCGCTTGATATGTAATAGACATCTAAAATGAATGTCTCTAGGCATTTTCTACACCATGTATCACTATCGACAGTATTGATTTTTGTTTTGAAAGGTGTATCATTGATTTCCAACGGAAAGTATTTGATGTCAAATGCAAGTGCCTCCTAGCCTATCTACCTCTCTAGTTTCTCTCTCCGAATATATAGGAAGAAAACTTATAGCAGGTTTGAGGCTTCAATCAGATCAGGGCAGAATCAATGATGTCATTTAGGTTCCATTCCTTTCATCATGATCTTCAACATCCAAAATATCTAGAAGCAAAAAATTCATATGTTTTAGCGATTTCTAAAACACATGATTCTTAGCTTTAGATATTTTAGACTGCTTATCCCAGAATATGTTCATATGTTCATGGAGATTAGTCGAGAGGAGAGCATTTGTTAGGTGGCTGTTATCCCAGAATTCTTTAGAGTTGATTTAATATGTTTCCTGTCTACTCTTATATACTTTTCTCTTCATTATAGTTTGATACTAATAAAGTGGTATTCATGATAAAAATGGTTCAATAAAATCTGAGAAGGAAGAGGTAGATGCCCAAGGAGTCTGCTTAAGACTCCTTGGAACCAAATATGAGAATGGTGATGAAAATGTAGGGGTGGAGATGCATGGCCCACCTGTTGGGAATTTTCTTTATGTTAGTAAATATAAATTATATCATGGTCTATGGTGTAGATCCTCAACCTTATCCAAAACGAGTCTGTGTATGTTATACCTTTATATGAATTTATCTATGTTGGCTTGATGCTTTGTTGTGAGAACAAACAATCATGATATTTGTATTTGATTTCATATTAAGCAGACTGGAAAGGGATGCTTTTCCACTTCTTAAAATATTAAGGCAGAAGTACAATCCAAGTATTGACCGAGAACCATTATTTGCTGAGGTAATTTTTTTCTTTTCTTAAATAACAGAACTATTGTTTGTTTAAAGCATCTCATTTCTGATTTAGTTGCATAACTTTACCTATATATAAAGTTTTATACATAGCTGGTCTAATACCTG
This sequence comes from Calamus simplicifolius, assembly GCA_900491605.1. NCBI lineage: Eukaryota > Viridiplantae > Streptophyta > Magnoliopsida > Arecales > Arecaceae > Calamus > Calamus simplicifolius. The sequence goes on along the minus strand of UESW01003978.1, from coordinate 206,685 downwards.
GATAAGGGAGGGCTGTAGTAGACTAATGGCCGGTATAAAGCTATAGTCACAGCCAATCCCATCTAGTTTGGGATTAAAGCTTTGTTATTGTTGTATTTCTAATTTAATCACATGGCTCTTGAGAATCCATATTAGAGTCTCTAGCTTGATTTTTTTTGAAAAAATCATCAATTTGTCACTTGTACAAGTTTCACTAAAAAGTAGATAGGGGGATGGTATCATGGCAATGGTGATCCTTTTTTTCCTCTATGAATAATATAATAAAATTTATTAACAAGGGTATCTGTAAGAATGAATATTGTGCAATTGGGTGTTTGGATCCTTGATTTGTGCTAAATCTGGATTACAAATAAGAAGCTTGGTCTGCAGAACCATGTGAACCGTGTCATTTAATCATGTTTCCAAACACAAGTGCATTAAAATTGGTCATCTTGACTTGGCATCTTTAAAGCTTTTTTTACCGTCAAATGTCCCCCACTTGTCATCATTCCTTTGTTCAACATAAAAGCCATCATCAGACCTCCTGTCCTATTCTTTGCCTCTCTATTGCTGTTAGTTAGGCCACCACCTTCACTAATGTCCCTTGACCTTACTGTGGCAACTGAATACAATTTTGCGTATTGCCTTTTAATTCAAGCACCAAAAGCTGTGGTCTAAAAAAATGTCAGCCTTGAAAGAATCTCCTTTTTCACCTTTTATTCCCCCGTAGGGGAGGTCGATTTAATGTTTTTTGATCTCAAGTGCAATACTCCCAAAATACACTTTGACAGTGGTATTAAAATTTAAAATAGTCAGAACAAATTCTTCTAGTATGAATAGAACATTGCATACAGTGCAATACAAAATTTGGTGTTTTAATGAATTAACTCCTCTTTTCTTAGATGCTGCTTGGCATCAATTTTAGAATGGGAAGGATTTCAGAGCATTGTTTGGACTTAAGAGTCATTGAAAATGCGGTAAGGGATTGAACTAGTTGAATGGGGGTCCTTGGTGGCCTTCTAAGGAGGTTTTGCTTAGTAGGAGGAATCTTCCAAAGTTGAGGCAAGTTGCCATTTCGTATGGCCTGCTCGGGTACCTCTAGGTGGTAGAAGCTTCTAGATACATTTGGAGGGAAATCATTGAGACTTCTCATTGATCTTGTGAGTTGCAAAGCTGGCATCTGTTTGAAATTAAATTTCAAATGGTGGTGCTATGCTCTCCATCATCCTGTGACAAGGGATCATAAGATCCTTGGTGATTTGAAAATAACATTTTTCCCACCAATCTACAGGCAAAGTCAAGGAAGTTCTCAAAATCTCTAAGCCACATTGCGTAATTTCGACCAGATCAAATCATATCATAGCTTGGGAGGGCCACTTAGCAGTGGTTGCTAGTTTGAGTTGCAAGCTATTTGATCTTCCTATCATATATGTTAGGTGTGGGCCACCCAAAGTCAGGGTTGCTAGAAAGTTCAAGCAGATCCAACAACATTCAGTATAACAAGTCATTATGCTCCCCAAAGTCTGGCCTATGAATTTAGAAATTCCAGTCTCCAACAATATCAGTCTATCCAAGGTCCTGTGAGAGAATTTTATGTCTGCTTTAGAATGTCAATCCATAATACAATCACTGTGTGCAATTTTTCTTGTGTCAAGTCTGCTTCAATACTTTTAAGACCAATATGGTGCAATTGACTACATAGTGCAATTTTCGTGGAAAAGTTTGATGGCAATGTCATATCCTATAATGGTGGGGCTTCCATTTGGGTTATTTGTACCAAGGAAATAGCTTTCCTGCTGGAAAAGGATGCTTTTCTGGCAATTCTTTTTCTAGAAGACCATTAGCGCACTAAGCAATTTACAAGCAGAAGCTCTACCATGTATGCCACTATCATCCAAAATAATCAAAAGAGGTCTATGATTAAGCTTTTTTTTTTGTATTTGTTGGGAACTAAAAAAAATTTATCTTGAAACTTTCGATATTTGATATTTTTTATTGAATGTATTACCAATCATTCAACCTATCTAACTATGATATGTATTATAACTTGCAATTTTGCAGTTACTTGAAGAAAGAACCTATGGGACTGCGACGCAAAAAGGAAGTTCTCAAAATCTCTAAGCCACATTGCGTAATTTCGACCAGATCATCATATCATAGCTTGGGAGGGCCACTTAGCAGTGGTTGCTAGTTTGAGTTGCAAGCTATTTGATCTTCCTCAATATTTAGTATGTGTCATCTCCCCAAAGTCTGGCCTATGTTAGAAATTCCAGTGTTCTCCATCAGTCTAACAAGGTTTTATGAGAGAATTTTATTGACTTTTTGAATTTAGAATTCTACATGTCAATCAACAATAATACCATCCTTCACTGTGAGACAACTTCTGTCATGCTCTTGACCAATATGGTGCAATTGACTACATAGTGCAATTTTCGTGGAAAAGTTTGATGGCAATGTCATATCCTATAATGGTGGGGCTTCCATAACGCAAAAGGATGCTTTTCTGGCAATTCTTTTCTAGAAGACCATTAGCGCACTAAGCAATTTCTACCATGTATGCCACTGAGGTCTATTTGATTAAGGTATTTGTTGGGAACTAAAAATAAATTTATCTTGAAACTTTCGATAGTTTGATATTTTTTATTGAATGTATTACCAATCATTCAACCTATCTAACTATATATGTATTATAACTTGCAATTTTGCAGTTATTAGATGAAATTGCAGAGAAGTTTTATGGAGTGCGACGCAAAAGTGGACTACAAGGCATATTTGGTGATCTTTTTAAGGTGGGTGTAATTACCTTTTAGTTCTAGATGCTCAACTCTCATCATTTATTTTGAAAAGGATATGACGTGAAGCACCAATTCTAAAGCAATGTTTTAAAATTCAGTTTTGATTTTGTTTTTGGTCCTACTGGTAAAGTTTTGGTTTCAAAAGTTTTATTCCAAATTTTGGAGTTTGGTGAAAACTCAAAAAAAAAAAAAACTAAAAAAATAAAAAAATCAAGACAAGTTATTTCACAGCATTTTGTTTTATTTTTAGAGTCGTAATATACATTATTTGGTTAGTTTTAGGCTCAAATTAAATTTCATCCAAGCTTTAACATATTATTCATATCATATTATGTACTAATAGATTGGTTAAAGGACAAATAACAGTCAGTCATGCATAAACTAATAAGACAAGAATACAAGACCATAAAACTTATATGCATCTCACTCGTCAAAATAATATTCAAGCTCCTAGAATGCACAAACATCATTACATTCAAAATTGTAGTATTGCTTATCACCATCTTAGTTGTTATCCACTGAATATTTAAGTTTAGATGAAAATAACATGGATTAGATCATTAGAAGAAGTAAATTTTATGTATCTACTTGTGAAAAAAAAAGGCTTCAGTCAGTTTCAACCAAAACCGATCAAAACTGGCTGAAATTGGCCAAAATAGACCCGTACCATGTGGTCAATTTTGAAGTGTTTCAGCCAGAACAGATCAGTTTCATCCAAAACTCCAACCTTGTTTGAAGAGCGCTATTGTGTACCATAATGTTGCTATCGTGGCTTTCATAATTTTGTAAAGATTAAAATTTTGATTATAAACCATATTTAATGTACTAGAAGCATGTAAAATATTCCAAGAGACATGGAACTCGAAATGTATGGTTAAGTAGAATTTGGGATCATAGCCTTCTTCTTTTTGTGATGACCTTTTTGCTACCAAACAACTCCTTAAATAAAATCTAAACTTTTAGTTCCAAAATATTTGAATTAAGGAGGATGGAATTTATAACTTTGGTAGCAAATGCCTCTAAACAATGCCCTCTTTTCCAGTTGAAAATCTATTCTATTGTCTTTGCATCTTATACGTGAGGATGGAAAATGCTTCCATCTGTATATATTTTTTATCCTTTGAATTTAAGTGTTGCATCAATGGGCATTGAGTTAGTGGCCTGCTGGCCTTTATGAAACTCAATGGCATGCCAAATTATTATCTTATGCAAATGAGTGGAGTTGTGTGAAGTCTAGACACTGTTTAATGGATGTCTAATTATTATGTTTGTGTATAAGGTTTATGTTTTACTGTGATAAGTGAATAGACAAGACAATATAGATATGTCACTTGTGAAAAAGCCATCCAAATGGATTTAGGAAATTCAATGGTATGCCAACGTGTTGCATGCCAAAGCTTATCATACGTACTAGAGGCGTCATGATCATATATTATCTTATGCAAATGAGTGAAGTTGTGTGAAGTCTAGACACCGTATAATGGATGTCTAAATTTTGTATATAAGGTTTATATTTTACTGTGAGAATTGAAGAGACAAGACAATTTAGAAGTTAACAAACTAAGATATGTCGCTTGTGAAAAAGCCATCCAAATGGATGAGACAAAAGCAACATGAATGGATTGAAAAAACCTGTCATTGCTGATGATGCTAAAACCAACAGCATGCACATATTTAGTTGCCTGGATCTCATTTTCAGCATTTTCCATTGGAGAAATTAAAACAAGAACCCTGCTTTAATATCATTACCAATTTTTGTTCTTCTATCAAGGTTCTCAGGATCGATAAAACTAATTAAGAAAATTGCAGAAAAAGATTGTTGAAAACATTTGGTACGATGCCAAATGCTTGAAAGTGGTATTATGATTACCATCTGAAGATGTTGAAATTGGCAAAAGATAAAAGAGTTAATATGAGAAGGCCTCTGATAATTTTTACATTCCCACATGACTGGTACCTACCTCTCCAAGTGAGTTCAAACCTGAGTGGTGATGAATAAACCACCTTATTGTAAAAGCAAAAGAGAGTGAATAGGTAATATTTATATTCCCCCTCTAATCCTTGAGGTAGAGGGAAAGTAATAATTACATCTTTTGTTGCAGATGATGTGAGGGGCGCTCTGAAGGATGCTTTCCCAAACCGTCCTGAGACTCGGTCTTGGGCACTCAAATGGAGTTATTTGGAGCAGTTAGTTGGAAAGGATCAAGAACGCAAATTATAGAAGCTGACGGTTCAAATTGATTAGCTAATTCCTTACTAGCATCATACTGGGAATATCCTCTGGACAGCATCTGAGAGGCAGATTTACCTGTCATTATTGTCATGTTGATCCTGAACTTGCTCTAATTATAGCATCAGCATTTATAATAAAATTATCCATTCATGAATAATCACGCACGTTACTGAAAATAAATTTTGCGCATGCAATCAGTCTCCCCAATTTTGGTAGTCCAAATCTTTGGATATGCATTGTAGAGGGGTCTTGGTTTGGAAGCTTTTGTTTGGAAAATAAACATTAGGTGTTGTTTGAGTTTGTGAAAAGAAAAACAATTATAAAATGTTAGTCACGCTTACCATTTGCTTGGAGCGGATTTCTTGTTCTTAATCTAGCAATCTTGGTAAGGTCGATCTCCGATCTCCAAGTGTCTTTTCTGCACGGTGGAATGCATATCGTGGGATAAAACCAAGCTAAGAGGGTTATAAGAATGTTATGATTAAGAACCTTAGATTACTGCAGGTCTTTCCCCCCTTTTCCGCTTGGTATCCATAAAAAATTCTGCTGTGATCTTTGGCCACTTGAAAAGTTGATTGGCTTTCAGTGCTTTTATTCAACAACTCCAAAAACTCAAGAATCAAAAAACAGGTGTTGCCGCAATGCTGCTTCAATACAAAAGACATTAACTTTCCCTTGTTGGGCTGTCTCGTAGAGAGAGACCCCTTAAGCCATGAATCATGGTGCCTGGAATTAATTATTTAAAGAAGCTACAGTTTAACTCAAGGATCTACGCTCCTGTATGCCATGTGGGTTGTGCACGGCAAGCTGGTCTCTGGACTTGGAGCGGCAATTTGGGCAGCGGTACGAGCCAAACTAGCCGACAGCAGCAGTTACGGTAAGAATTATGTGAGAAAGGCATTGCAAGCAAGTTCTCAAGCACCAACATTTTCGATGTCGGCGCTCTTATCCATTCTCTTCAAGATTCCTGCAATAACCTGATATAGCACCAGATAATTAGCAATATATATGGATGCTATGAATGCTAATAGGACTATGAAAAAGTGAACACCATGGCATAGCTTGTTGAGATGAACGTTCTTGACAATCCTTATTTATGACCCAATTTGTTCAGTTTATTATAACAACTAGGTATATGCCTGAACAATGCATGGGCATTGATGTGATTAACTAGATAAATGAAAATTACAAATTGACTTTAAATTAAAAAATGAGAAGTTAAATAAAATGCATATTATCAAATGAGAAATCTAAGTTTTTTCTTGGTGAAAATAGATTTAAAATTTCATATAATTCAATAAATATTTTTTTAAAAAATATTATTTAATAAAATATTATATTTTATTATATTTTCAATCATATTATGTATTTAAGCCATGATATTAATTTTTTTTAAAAAAAAACTCATATTTTTTAAAAAGACAATGATCACAGCTTTAAGAGCGTAATTGGAAAGGAGTACATAGAGGTAACTTTATTTGTCACAGTTGATGCATATTTCCCTCCTTTTCCATCTCAATTTTTAAAATTTTAAAATTTTATATGCTGTATGTCATTTATAATAGACTCTCAAACATAATTCTATACATCTATCTAGTGATCCATATATGTATGTCATGCAAAAGTGCCATAAATAACACTATGAGATTATAAATAAAACATTTATTCAGGATTACTTAAATTTTAAATAATAGTCATAATTTCTTTCACTATAAGTGGGCTATACACAACCATGAAAATGAAAATAGATTAGAACATGATAATCATGTACCAATCAAGAGACTTTACTAATCTAATAAATGAATTTTTTATATAAAAATTATATATCAAAATGAAGAATGTGATTGTGCAAAGAAGACGAGATGCAAGAGCAAAAATTTTAACAATATCAACCTTACTTTTTAATTTGCTTTTACATAAAAAATAAGATGCTTACTTTTTACTCATTATTAGAAGGGATATATGGAAGGTCTAAAGAAAGAAAAAGGTGGCCTTTGTTGAGACTGAGTTGCTCAAGGACGTTAGCCTAAACAAAATGTTAGCCTTATGTTTATATAAATATAATATAAATAACATTTAATATAATATTAAATATAACTGCCACATAATAATAAAATTTAATATAACTACCACATGTTATCAAAGGAGATAAACTTTTCAGCTTTGCTCTCTCTCTCTCTCTTTACATATATATATATATATATATATGAGATAGATTCCCCTACCATTAAATTTGCATGGATTTTGAAACCAAAAGCCACTTGTTAACTACCATTTCCTACTTTTTCTTTAAAAAAAAGAGAAGTATTTATGGCTCATATCCCTATTTTTCAATGAAGAGATACATAAGTAATAGTATAGATATAGCTGATCCCTATTCTTCAGCGAAAAAGTATGAGTAACAAAATAGGAATATGGTTCACATCTTTATTTTTTAGCAAAAAAACATATGAGTAACAAAACAAGGATATAGCTTATATCCCTATTCTTCGGTTAGAAGAATACAAATATAGCTCATATCCTTATTTCTCAACATAATAGAAACTATTTACATGTAATGCATTGCGAAAAATGAGATGCATTTATGAAGACATAACAGATGTGATAAACAATAATTAATGAATGATTCTTCAGCTTCGAGATCTCTGTTAATCTAAGGATAGAGAAGGTGATCGAAAAGAACTGAACTTGACTACATTTGAATGTAATCAAGGCCAGATTCACTCGCTCTTTATATCCTTGTCTTCACATGGATCATAGATTCCAAAGATAAAAAAGGTATAGAAGTAGAATGGTTTAGGGATCCATATGGATCTAACGTGAAAAAGGCAACATGATCCAAGATTTTGCTGCATTCAAATGTAACCAAATCCACATCTCTCTCTCTCTATACACACACACATATTTAATTATATCCTTTGAAAAAAAAGGAGATTTTCTTAACTAATTTCAAATTACCTTTCCGGGTCCCAGTTCATAACTTTTCTTAAGCCCTTTGCTCAAGAGAGTTTTTACAGTCAACTCCCACTGAACTGGTGAAGTCACCTATTATTCAAAGAGACCAGTCAGTAAAAGCTTATAGTTATCAATTGTAAGCAATATGAGATATTTTTAATTCCATGAGAATCACCTGACATGCTAGAATCTTCTTGATTGTATCGGGATCTGAGTGTGGTTGTGCATCCACATTGGAGATAACCGGTACTTTAGGAGTTCTAATTTCTGTTGCTGCCAATGCAGCTTCCAATCTTGAGACAGCTGGTTCCATGAAGCTGGTATGGAAAGCACCAGCTACTGCTAGACGTACCTGATGATAGAAAACACCCATGTTCCTTGTTTCAACATTCAAAGCTCTTTCTTCTGATATACAGTCTTGGATTGTAAAACAAAGAAGTCTTGAACAACCACCATCGAAATCATGGTGATATTTCAACCATTAACTACACTTCATTTGAAAAATAGTTGTATTCTAAACATTCAAGAAACATTTTTATTCCAAGTCACAAAAAGATGATTTATGGCCAAAACCATTTTACCATCAGGATTTCATTTATAAGCTGATACGACACTAGTACACTTTTAACTATTTATGCTTAATATTGGTCTACTAGACATCCATTAATTTGGTAGTTAATCTTTCAGAACTAAACAATGGACTTAAACATTTGCACAATGAATTGCAGCAAAGAGAACACAGACATGGAATCGATTGTGACAGATGGGATATCAGTTCAAAGCTCCCAGGGTATTCCATGGTCTAAAAAATTATAGATACACCTAGGTTTAATTTAAACAGGCTACCAAAATAGGAGAGGTTATGTCACAGAATACTGGTTAATGGCAACGAGATTATTGCAACTCGAGAGGGTACTGCTAAAGTTGGTAGACAAGGAGAGACTTTGATGCAGTTATGGAAAACATCTGCATAGCGTTGTGGAACCAAGAGCTCAAAACTCTGCACATTAATTTTTCTTGAATCAAAATTGTGTCAAACCATAAATCTGTGCAAGAAATGGTACAGCAAAGATATAAACCAGTAGCAACAATAGAAAGCTAATTTGGCTTCATATCAAAAGGTTAACCACTGATGTAACACTCTTAATTGGCAATTCAAGATAGGAAATTCTGAGTTAAGAATCACTTGCATATTTCTTGCTTATAAATCTTGATAAACATATCATGTATAGCGGTATTCATGTATTTATCGTGCCTTATTTTGTTGCTGCAAGCTTTTAACTATCAGCTGTTCCTAACTGGGAGTCCACAAGCTCTTTGAGGCTGGATCATATTAAACTGGAATATTACTAGCTCACTTCCTTAAAAATAAAAGCAATTTGTATTGGCTATATGCTTAGTCTGTTCAATGTTCTGGATAGCTTACTTATCCATATTCACTTGCTCCGATCAAAAGAATCAGATAGGTAAACTAATTTCCTATGGACATCATTTATCCACATAATGAGGAAAAGACTTGCATACCATGGAAATGGGTAAGTTGGTATCCTATCAGCCAAATAATAGACCTCCTTTTTTATTCTTAAAATCCTCGTACCCCCTCATCGATTCTCACTTGCTCTCTTTATTTGCATCAAACCCTACGCTAGGCGGCACCTCTATAATTTCCTTCTAGTTTTCAACCAAAGATCGCCGAATGCAAAAAAGTTTACTAGATTTTTTTCACACTTTATCTTCTTCATCAATTTTTTCAGATCATTGATTTTGTTTTCTTTTCTTCTCTTGACCTCGCATTTTTTTTCATAACGGGCTTTGGTCATGCAAGATAAACAGTGCTTAGAAGACAAACCCTGTGCCCCCCTCACACATGCGGGGTCTCAGACATAACTCCCAACCTTTTTTCAAGGCCATTATAAATGTAGCTCACCTGTTCCTGATCTGGATGATTTATATACATGCCTAATCTCTTGAATGACTCTTCCATGATTTCCATTTCCATTCGCACCACACTCACCAGCATCTAGATGCCATTGGCACCGTCTCCTGCTCCAAAAGCAAGCCGGGCACCGGCTAGACAGAAAACACACACTCCACCCTCATCAACTTTTTTATATCATTAATTTTTCTCTTTTCTTCCCTCAACCTCTTCTTTTTTCCTTTCATTATGGCCTCTGGTCACATTTGATGACAAAATAAATCAAGAAGACAATCTTCACACCCCCCCCCCCCCTTCCCCAAACCCGGCCTTTGCTCCATCTTTGATTACCCTATGGCACCACCTATAAGAATTGCATGAAGAGATCTTGCATGATCTCAAACTTTGCCTCCCATCGACCTCCACTTGGATCACGGATGCAATTGCATTGATATTTGTTGAAGAGATGTAATATTGTAACATAATTAGTGAACAGTAACTATCAATTTATTTTTATCTAAAAAAAACTAAGGGCTTGTTTGATATCGCTTTTACTTCTTGTTTTTTATTTTAAAAGTAGAAACACAAAACCCAATGTAAAAAAAGTATGTTTGCTTACATTGTTTTTACTTTTTTATTTTTAAAAGAAACTTTCATTATTTATGAAAAAGTGAAAGTAAAATTTTATCACTTCCAGTTGTTCAAAAGTAACTTTTTGGAAAAATCAAGAGAACTTTTTGAAAAAGTAAATATATAGTTATATATTAATATATATTAACATATTAATATTATATAATATTATTTAAAATATATTATTATCAACATTATATTAATATATTATATGTTATAATATCAATTATTATTATAGTATAATATTATAATGTATAATATACTACATAATATTATTATATCTACTCAAACTCCGTTCCAAGCCAGCGTAAAACTCCGTTAGATCCCATAAAACATGAATCTACTAAATCAAACTATATAAAGGGCTAGAACGTCCCTGTTAAAAGAAGCGTTTCATCTGTTTTCGAATGTTTCAAAAAATGAGCAAGAGATGCCACACCGACGCTCAGATGCGGTGATAAGTGAGTAAGATATCCTGCACTATGGACGAGTGCAGGTAAAGAAGTTAATTCATGATGGTTAACTTAAAGTAGCAACTTGAAACATAAGAACACTAACAGATAAAGCAATGAAATAGTGGATACTTTTTTGGACATATACAATGAAGATCTTTAGATGCTCCAGTTAAAATAAGTGATCATTTAACAATCCACGGTAAGAATAGAGGTAGAGGTAGATCTAAACTAACATGAACAGAAATAATTAAAAAAGATATAGCTATTTATAATTTGAGTATCGACTTAATCCTGAATAGAGTAGAGTGGAGGAAGCATATTCATGTAGCAGACCCCATGTTGAAAAAAAGGCTTAGATGAGTTGTATATTATATATATATATATATATATATATATATATATATATAATATTTATAATACTATTAATCTTGTATCACAACATTATTAATAATATAAAATTATTATTATATTAATACATAATTAATATCATTTTATTTATATTTGTTATATATAAGATATATAATATTATATTAATAATGTATTACATAACATGTTCCATATAAAATATATTTTATAATATTATTTATCTTATATTACAATACATAATTTATATATATATTATATATATAATAGATATTATCAAATAATATTATATTATGACATTAAATATAGTGTTATATTTGTAGGATGTGTTAGGTTATAGTTCATTGAAATAGAATTGTAAAAAATAACAGTAGTTATCAAAAATATATGTTATCATGATTGTAGAAAACAAAAGGCAACAGTGGCTACCAAACATGTTTCTATTAATAAAAAGGGGTATAAAAATGAAAACAAAATTTTTATTTCTAATTTTTTTAAAAGAAAGAGATCGAGATGCCAAAAGGCAGCCTAAAATTTATATATGATCAGTGTGTATACCAAAAGTATAATTGAAAGTATAGTTTAGTAAGAGATAATTAAGCATCGATTACAAAGTAGTAAATGACCAATATGCAAAGTAGGCTGGAAGCACAAAAGAGATTATAGGAAAAATATATAAATCTTAACAACTTACCCAAGAAAGTCATAATTTAAAAACATATAAGTAACGAATATCTAGCCTACTTTCCAATGCATAAAAGAATATAAGTAAATTGTTTTTCAGTCTAAGTATTACCCAAATAACACTTAATTGGAAAATTATAGATTTTCGGGTAACTTTGATGCTCCCAAAAGAATGAGCCTTAAGTCCTTAAAGATGTAAATTCGTTTAGTCTATCTTGCTTTGATTATTATGTATTCCTTATGAAACATGGAAACTTAACCGCCCCCCCACCCCCCCCCCTCTCAAAACACATACACTCACTCACACAAACACAGAAGAAGAAAAAGCCACTTCTTATGTCATGCATTCTGTTTGTATGTTTATTTTTCTTAAATTTATAAGCTAAAGATTTCTCATGTCATCTTAGTGGAAACCAAAATTTTAGGTTCCAGCGGAACATTCAATGGAATGCCGAGACAAGTTATTATCCTAAGTGCTAGAATGGAGCCGTTCCACCATCATTCCAACATTCTAATCCAGCTTATCTTATGGCGTTTCTTATTGCAAGTATCAAGACAAAACGACAGTGCATCCCGTTATATGAAAAAACCGGGAAAGTCCTTCCTATGAGATTTAAAACCTTAGTGAAGACTATGTACAAGGGCAATATCATCTCTAGCGTTTGCAAGATGTTTCTCCATCCTATTTATCAAAAAAAAAAAAAAAGCATTGTTTCGAAATTGATTGTTTACCATCAAAAATTTTTATTGAAAATCTTAGCTCTCACTTGACATACTATTGGATTCCCTATATCTTTGTTCTTAGAGTAAAATGAAGATAAATAAGATATCATCAATTCAACATTCTACCAACTAAACATGAGGCATTAAATACTTAACCCATACATCAACAAAGAAGAAACTTTTGCCCAACCTCAAACAAGGCACCACTGAACTCAGCCAAAAATAAAGCATTCAGCTGACAAAATTACGAAGCATGACTAGTCTATAGATAAAATGGGAAGGAAACTATCAAGGCTTCACTCAAGACAAAAGTAAGGGAAAAAAGAAAGTAGAAGATCAGAAGGGTGGTAGAGATGGGGAAAGAAAGAAAGAGGAGGAAAGAATGTGTGAAGAAAAATATATTTACTGACTCAACTGAAAAAGGATGAGGCAAAGGTAGTGTTCTTTCTTATTTTCCCTAAAATATCATTTCCTCTCTCTCTCTCTCTCTCTCATGCCTGCACACAAACACAAGCTCAAATACCATGTTCTTCTAAATGGTCTACAGAACAGCTCAAGGTCTAAATGGCCCAAGGAAGAGAGTCACTTAGGGCTTGCCAACTTGTTAACAATGGTACTATGATAGAACCAGAAAAGTCCCAAAGAAGCTTTAATTTTTTTTATAAAAAAAATCCTGATAATTCTGCAGTTAACAAATTAAGTAGTCACAAATTCTTATTTTTTATGTTTTCCTTTTGTGAAAGAAAGATGTATAGGCCTGTAACCACGTATCATTGGTCAAAACTACTGTGACTACCTTAAAAGATTAAGTCAAACAATTTGCGCATGCAACAATATCACTCAGGAGGTAATCATCAAATGAGTAATAACAATATAACAGCTAGAAGAATGCCATTAATTTCGAGCAACTCCTCTCCCAGCATATCTGTCACAAAGACAACTGCAAGGTAAGACAACTGCAAGGTATACTTAGGTAATTCATGATAACAATTTATAAGAGAATAGTATGAATTGCATATTTTATCAATCACATGATACTGTCTCTTTGATATACTATCTTTCTTTCAGTGAGGGCACTTGTCTGTTGAGATTAGAATACATGTTTGCTAATATTATGAGGACTACAATAACAACTAGAAAGACTCAAAAATATTATATGGAACAGGCTTTTGCTTTTTGAACATTTACTGTATAAGACAATTTCAGAATATAATATGGAAAAATGCAAAAGAGTACCAACCGTCATTCGAGCCTTAAATGACTTTGCCTTCGCTTCAACAGCTTCCACTCCTTTCAAACCACCAGAAACAGCATAATTGCCCTGCAATTAGTGGATTTGTTTCTAATCAACTGAACAACATGTAAGAACCCATTAAAATTGGGAAAAGTGAAGCAAGAAAATCTTACTGGACACAGAAAATTTGCAATCTGAACTTTATCTTTTTCACCTACTTCCTCATTAGCAGCATCACATAACAACTGCACCTTTTCTGAATCCAGTCCTATGACACTAACCATAGCACTACTAGCAGCATCAGAAGCATCCTGAAGAAATGCCATGACTGCTCAGTCAACTTGTAAGGCAACTTGAAATGAACTACTCATCATACTTATGCTCATAAGACTCTTTGCTAACCTGCATGGCCTCTCCTCTTAGCTTGACAAGCTTGAGACCATCCTCAAAGCTTATTAATTGAATCCATAAGACAGAAAATGTGTTATCAGTATAAGATGCAAATAGTAAGATAGAACAAGAGAATGATCATAAACTTCCAATATTTTTGTCAGTTCTGACTTCTTAAGTTAGTAAGCTATATGCCACTGGAAAGATCGAGAATTGCTGCATGCTGCAAACACTGATGATTAACTAGTGAGATTTTTCAAACATATTGTTAACATGGAATACCTGAAAGCACCAGCAAATGCAAGAGCTGTATATTCTCCCAAGCTCAGCCCACAAGTGACATCTACAGAATCAATTATATCCTGACCTCCATCACGTGCACGTAGCACTTCCACAGCAGCCAGACTAGTGACATAAAGAGCTGGCTGCAAATGATTTGCGACCATTTTGCTATCATCAATATAATTTCAATATATTTCTATCCCCAATAATATCAATATACAGCATGATCATAAGGAAAATGCTATATGAGAACTGGATTTACAGCTAGATCTGCAAATCAATTATATATTTTGACACATCGGATGCTAAACTATATGTGCATCTAATTGGCAATTAGTGGTAAATGGAGAGTCTGTTCATAAGTGGAAGCATTACTCTAGACAATAATAGAACTAAAAAATAAAAATCATCTTTGCTCATCTACTCTAATTTACTAGTCAAAATTCTTCATCATATCTTTGAGAGAAACTACTTTCAATATTGAAGAATAATCTTAATGCTATGTGACACAAATGTTAAAGAAACTTGTGCAAATGGCAGAGTATCTAAGATGACATTCATAAGAAAGCACCAACTAACAGAAGCTAGTAGCTGAGAACCATAACAGCAAGGATATGCATCAAAAACTCAGTATCAGGTTACCTGGCTTACAACTGTTGAATCAAGCTTTTCCTTTGGTCCATTGGTGCAAACATCCAAGAGGTCAAAACTGAGGCAAAGGAGAAAGACCAAGTTGAGCATTTTGGAACGACCTTTGAGATGTAATTTGCATAGAATAAGAAATTTAGCTGAATAATAAGCATACCCAAGTATATCATTTGCCTTCTTAAATAAATCAGTAGCTGCTGGTACACTCTGAGCTTCCACCCCCATTCCTATAGTTTGTGCACCCTGAAATACAATGGAGATATTGCTAAGAAACATTGCACAAAAATATGGAACTTGAAAAGCATAACTACATTTGAAACATCAGTTTGACATTGAAACTTGCACAGAAACTTGTTCTATACAGTTGTAAACTCTAAATTGAAACATAATGTTGTACTACAATGAAGAGTTGTGATTAACACAAATATAAAGAAAAAAGCATGTTTCATCCATGAACGATGATATAGCCACAGGGCTAACTAAGTTCTATTTTCATCTGTTATTTTTCATCCATGAGAGGACATGTACATGTGTGAAAGTACTCCAAAATTATGTTACCTGGAAGTTCAAACATAAATAGAATTTATTAGCTGAGCACTCAAAGTCAACATTAGATTCCTGCTTGCCAATTGATGCCTATTAAGCTCATAGAGTTAACACAGTGGCTGAATATGGAGCATTGCATGAGCCAATTTTTATCAAGAAGGATGAACTTGTGCATCTAGTCAATACTTCAGTAAACTTGTGACAAAAGCAAGGCAAAATGCAGAAGAATATAACTGTAGATGTGATTCATGCTAACCATTAACATGTTTCCTATAGGAAAAGGCTGGATTAAATTTTGAATGTATTACTCCACATCAACACTTCCCCTATCACCAAAGAGATGGGGAGCGAGCAAGCAAGAAAAAGGGAAAATCCAGCCCAATAAATGAAAGAGGCCTTCAAAGTTTATTCTGAATGCAGTTGCAGATTTTGATGACAGCTGACACATTACAATCCGTGCCATCAATGTCACCCTCATAAAATGTCTCAGGTTAAAAAATGTGCGCAAAAAAAGAAAAAGAAAAAGAAAAGTTCTCTTCTCATCACTCTCTACCAAAACTTCAAAAAACCTTCAAACCTTGTCCAATTAACATTACCAAACAATCAATCAGATAAATCGTGCAATTCAAAACAATCAGCTCAAATTTTTGGCATTCCTTACCTAAAACCCTATAGACGCTAACATTTTTAACCCAAATTCCACTCGAACCAACTTCAAGAATTCCAAACAAAATCAAAATGTTTGCCGATTAATTCAAAATCAAGAACTAAAAAACATAACCCCGAACAAGAGAAACACAGAGTAATTCAAAGAAAGCAAAGAAAAGACCAAGAACAAAGTTATCGAAATGGAATACCTGGCCAGGGAAAAGAAAGGCGCAGGAGGGCTTGTAGTCCTGGAATAGGGTGTCCCCGGCGCCGGACACACGAGATCCGGCCGAGACGCTCATGGAAGCCCTACATCTCGAGAGGTTCTTGGGAAGCGACCTGCGGCCGCCATGGGCGGAGATCCTGAGGAGGTGGTTGGAGGGGACGAGAGTAAAGGAAGCGGACGCCATCGGGGCGCGATTGCAGAGACGGTAGGCGGCGAGAGAAAAGGGAGAAGAAGAAAGGAAGAGCGAGGGGTGACGAGATCGAGGGCGGTAGCATATGCGTTTATATCATACCGCGCCGGTGAGGGCGGCGGAGTGCACGGAGCGCACCGCGTTTGGATTTCGGAGAGTGAGAGGAGGTGGGAGGCCCCAAGAGGACCTTGAGATGAACTCCGTCTTGTTTAACTGTTTGAATTTTAGGATTTTCCTTCTTTTTTTTAAATTGATTAAAACCCTTCTGTTTGAATGAAGAGAAAAAGTAGAAAGAAGAATAGAAAATGATAAAAAAAAAAAAGAAAAAAAAGTTAATAATTTATAATAATAATAATTTTATTATAAATAATTAAAAAATATATTGATTTTTTTTAAGAAAAATTAATATCGAAATGAAAAAAAAAAAGAGCGTCATTGAGTTTTTTTCCTAAAATCTTTTAATTTCAAAAAAAAATTTAGATAAGATTCATCACTTTTTTTTTTTTTTTTTTCTTTAGTTTTTTTTTTCTACTTTTCTCTTCATTCAAAATAATTTTTTTTCTATTTTTTTCTAATATTTTTTCCCTCATATTTTTTTTCTCCAACTAAACTAAACGTGGAAACATATGTGACGTGCCTCTTAAAAACTATAGCTGTTATTTTCTAAAAGAAAATTAGAGATGTGCCAATCAAAAAAAAAAAAAAAAAAGCCAGCAGGCATCCAGATGGCCACAAGTTGGCAACATTAACGGTGTCTATTGTTAGCACCTCTCTATCAGTTCTTCATGGTTTATGAGAAATCCAAATCCCCCTTTTTTATATACAGAATTAGCTGCCAACTTTCAGCTCCCTAGGATTATAAAATAGAAAAAAATAATATTTCAAACCTATTACAAACATACGAAAATTTAAAATGTATTAGAAAATATAAATTAAAAAACTAACTTCAATATTTAAAATATAAAAGGAAGCCTAAATTTGTATAATTACATCGATTATTATTTCAAAAAGAACAACTAGATTCAGGGATGATTCCCTAATTTCTATCTTCATCATTAAATGCAATAGCTTTTTAAAATTCTTTTCATCTTCATCTCCATCCTTGTTGATGCTGGATCACCAGATTCTTCTCTTGCTATGAGATCTCTTTTTTGAAGGAAAAATCCCCCTTCTGCCTCCTCCTTCCTCCTTATCCCTTCTTTTTTTTTTTATTATTATTTTTTTTTAATTCCAGAGGTCCACGTGTAGGATAAGTGTTCATCTTTTATTATTTTATTTTTGCTACGTGGTCATTCAGTGATAATTAATAATAAGGGTATTAAGAAACTTGCTCATGAAGATAAGGATTTTCATGATGACCTTGATTATCCCAAGGGAATGTCAGGGTTAGTGGGGATGTCAGAGTCAGAGAAAAGGCATCTGGCTCTAAAATAGAAGTTCAGTGTCTCCTTTTTCTAGATAAACGGCGGTGTTTCAGTGCTTGTCTTATTCGAACCATTTAAAGCGTTATGATGTTTAACATTTCTCGATTTCTGTTCCGAATACGACGGTTTATCATGTTTAGTGTTCTGGCATGAATATTATTCTCAATTTGGGGGATGGGGGCCGCCAGGACTGGGGCCGCCAGACTCTGGGGGCCGCCCAGGACTGGGGCCGCCCAGCTGGGGCCGCCCAGGACTGGGGGCCGCCCAGACTGGGGCCGCCCAGGACTCTGGGGGCCCAGGACTGGGGGCCGCCAGACTCTGGGGGCCGCCCAGGACTGGGGGCCGCCCAGACTCTGGGGCCGCCAGGACTGGGGCCGCCCAGGGGGGGGACTGGGGGCCGCCAGACTCTGGGGCCGCCCAGGACTGGGGGCCGCCCAGACTCTGGGGGCCGCCCAGGACTGGGGCCGCCCAGACTCTGGGGCCGCCCAGGACTGGGGGCCGCCAGACTGGGTGGGGGCCGCCCAGGACTGGGGGCCGCCAGACTCTGGGGCCGCCCAGGACTGGGGGCCGCCCAGGGAGGACTGGGGGCCGCCCAGACTCTGGGGCCGCCCTGGGGGCCGCCCAGGACTGGGGCCGCCTTTTTTATTTAACTGTTTTATTTATTATCCATATCATATGCCCCCTCGCCCATCTTCCTTGTATTCAGGTGTGTTGTGCACGTGCAAGGGAGAAGGGCGGAAAAATTCGAATTTCAAAACGTCCAGTACATGATAAGTGACATTTCGAAAAAGGGAAAAAGGAGGGGAGGCGCATATCTCTAAGAGGATAGCGTCTTTTCGTTTGTCCGGCTCCACTGATGGACTACCACGTGTCCTTGCGGTGCTCGAGGCGTTGCGTCTGATATATATAAAAAAGGGGGAGCCATCCCTTTCCCTTAATCTTTGATTTTGTGTATCCTCCTGCGTTTTTTACCTCTTCAAGCCCAGGTCAGTCGACTTCTTCTTCTCCCCTTTCTCTCTTTATGGATTCCTCCGTAGATAGGAAAGGTAAGGGCCCCATGGTTGAGCCCTCCCGAGAGGAGATTCTTCAAGCACGTCGACAGGCTCTGGGAGGGGTAGTCATCCGTGGGGACCAACCCGTTGCTCGGTCCATACAGCCCGTGTCTAGGTTGTTATCCCAGTCCCCTAGGGTTTCCTCTTCGTCTACCAGTCGTGAGGTAGGGCCTCCCGCGGTTGTTTCTAAATTGGCTAGACCGGCGGACGTTGCCTCTGTTATATCCTCTCAGGATCTTAGGAACCTTAGGGCTCAGTTCGGAATCCCTGATGACATTCGGCTCTCCGTTCCCCTTCCTGAGGATAGGGTCACTCTAGCGCGACCAGGTAAGGTCGCTTTGTATGAAGAGTTTTTTAAGGGTGGTCTACGACTGCCCTTACATCCTTTTTTTGTAAACTTATTGAACCGATATCGCCTTATCCCGCACAGCTTACTCCTAATTCTATTCGTATTATATTTTCATTTCTAGTACTTTGTTCTTTTCATGGAGCTTCCGCTCGACTTTCTTTATTTAGAACACTATATAGGATTCGAAACCCAGTCAGGGATGGGTGGTGGAGTTTCGCATCGAGGCCTAAAAGGGTTCTTAGGCTTAATCTCCCTTCTAAGATCAAAGGGTGGAAATCTCGGTTTTTCTATGCACATCTGGAGGGGTTGGGTGTAGATTGGGGTATCCCGGATACCAGTTCTAACCAGAATGCGAGTGTTGATGAGAGAGACCGTGAGCTTTTCAACACTCTAATCTCTACCATCATTCCCCCCAGTAAAGAATTGCTATCGGAGGATAATCTCCGGGAGATTGCGTTCGTGCCGGTGTCGCTGGCTGCAGCGCCCGGTGAGCCTCGAAGAATTCATCTCTCTCTTTTCTTCTTATCTTCTTTTTGTATTCCTAGCTAACATATTTGGTGTCTTTTTTAGCTAACCCTATGTTCACTATATTGCAGCAATGAAGTTTTCTCAGACTTTTTGGTATCAAACCTTCGAAAGAGAGAGAGGAGCGAGTGGCGCGGCAGGGAACGAACCTAAAAAGCCCCGTCAGTCAGGATCGGATTGTCAGGCCCAGCCTCCGGCGGCTATTCCCGAAGCGACCCTGATAGAAGATAGCGAAGGAGAGACGAGTCCTCCAACGGGGATCCCGATAGGAGATCCTGTCGAGAGGGAGCTTCCGGAGGTCATTCCATCCCCCACTAAGGGCGCTGGGGGATCTGTAGGGAGTGCGGAAGCAGTCGAAATCGATTTGCCAGGTCCTTCGTCGTCAAAGGAAGTGGGCGTTCTGCCCCGCTCCCTCAGATGCTTTAGGAAATCTATCTCCACCTCCTCAACCGCCTAATCAGGGTGCTGGGTACAAAAGTTGCCTGTCGGAGACAATTCTTAAACTTGCGATCCTGCCCAGGTTCCAAGATAAAATGAGGAAGGTAACACAAGAAGAGTCATTTGACACCATGTTCACAGCTGCGCTTCAGGTAAAGTTTCCTTTTCCTTTTGTGATTATCGAATTCGGGCATTCACTGAATGTATTTTGCAGATGTCTAATGGCCTTTTTGTACTGCGCGAAGACTTAAACAAGGCCAAGTCTCGGAGTGTGAGCTTAGACAAAGAATTGGTGGAGACGAAGGCCCGAGAGTCAAAAGCACTACACGACCTTCGGGTTATTCGGGAGGATTATCGGACCTGGCGGGGAAAGGCGGAAATGGAGCTGCAGAGCTTAGATGCCCAACTATCTGAGGTTCGGGCGAAGTTGTTGCCAACGGAAGAGAGGTTAAAAGAAACTACTCTTAGGCTAGAACATACTGAAAATCGAGCAGATAACGCGGAAGCTACGGCTCGCGATGCTGTAGAAAAATTGGTTCTAGCCGAGAAAGACGCTAAGAACTCTCTCGACAGAGTTGCAACAGTGATGACGGAGGCCCGGAAAAGATAGCTGCGGTCGAGGCCGAGGCCCGGGAAAAGATAGCTGTGGCCGAGGCCAAAGCTCAAGAAAAGGTGGCCATAGCCGAAGCCAAAGTCCGGGATGCTATCAAGGAGTACAAGGGCTCCCCGGATTTTGAATCGGAGTTCCAGGAGGCCGCCCTAGACGCCTTTGTTCAAGGCTTTGAGAGTGTAAACGGAGGTTAGCCCGACACTTCAACTTAAAGAACCTTGAACGTTTTCGACCTGTGGACGACGAAGAAATTCCTGATATGGAGGTCGAAGACGTGGCGGGTAGGGTGGCGGCGACCAAAGATCCTGCTGCAGAAATGCCCTCACTGAGGAGCCGGCTTCCGATCCCAATACAGAGAAGGAGCATTCAGAGAATTGATTGAGGATGCCTAAATTTATTTTGACTTTAGCTTTAGTTTTTCTATCCTTGACTTGGTCCTTTTAAAGGACCTCTTTTTGTAATGAATATCTGTTTATTGACGAGACTTTATAAAGTTTCCTAGTAGATTAACTTTAAATGAGCAGATGCTACCTTTATTTATTTGGTGTTACTTAATATTTCATCTGCTTATGGATTAGGGAATCCGTCCACGAGTTGGCAGGAAATCCTAGTCTTCGGGTCGTTTTCCGGTGTGTTGTATTAAGATGTAAGTCCTAGAATGTTGATAAGGCAGTTTAGGGGCCCCTGCAGGGGAGCTAATCCTGGGTTCAAGGAAGCACGAAGCTCTTGGGATTTAACTTAGGGTTCTATCGTGGTTCGGGGCCGCTTGAGTCACGGACTTGAACCTCCTCAGGGGCAAGTTATACCGGCCTGGGGGTCCTTTGGACTGTAGGGCCGCCGAGCCGTCTATCGTGGTTCGGGCCGCTTGAGTCACGGACTTGAACCTCCTCAGGGGCAAGTTACCGGCCTGGGGGTGTCCTTTGGACTGTAGGGCCGCCGAGCCGTCTATCGTGGTTCGGGGCCGCTTGAGTCACGGACTTGAACCTCCTCAGGGGCAAGTTATACCGGCCTGGGGGTGTCCTGTAGGGCCGTGAGTCACGGACTTGAACCTCCTCAGGGGCCGGCCTGGGGGTGTCCTTTGGACTGTAGGGCCGCCGAGCCGTCTATCGTGGTTCGGGGCCGCTTGAGTCACGGACTTGAACCTCCTCAGGGGCAAGTTATACCGGCCTGGGGGTGTCCTTTGGACTGTAGGGCCGCCGAGCCGTCTATCGTGGTTCGGGGCCGCTTGAGTCACGGACTTGAACCTCCTCAGGGGCAAGTTATACCGGCCTGGGGGTGTCCTTTGGACTGTAGGGCCGCCGAGCCGTCTATCCGGGGCCGCTTGAGTCGGACTTGAACCTCCTCAGGGGTTATACCGGCCTGGGGGTGTCCTTTTGAGTCTTGAACCTCCTCAGGGGCCGGCCTGCCTTTGGACCTGTGGTTCGGGGCCGCTTGAGTCACGGACTTGAACCTCCTCAGGGGTTATACCGGCCTGGGGGTGTCCTTTGGACTGTAGGGCCGCCGAGCCGTTTGAAGAATTATCTAAAAATATGTGTTCAAATGTGCAGGCTCATTTAATATTTGGATAAATACATTACATTACTGGTAGTATGGCCGGAGATTGTCTGCATTCCACGTTCGGGGGATTAGTTGTCCATTTAGGTCTTCAAGCTGGTATGCTCCACGGTGAAGAACTTCTCTTATCCGGTAGGGCCCTTCCCAGTTCGGAGACAATTTGCCCCCTTCTGTTGGTTTGGATATCGAAGCTTTTCTTAGAACTAAATCTCCCTGACGGAAACTCTTCGAGCGGACGCGGGTATTATAATACCTCGCTACCTGCTGCTGGTATGCCGCCATCTTAATTCGAGCCCGATCTCTTGCTTCATCAATGAGGTCAAGATTGGCTCTTAAATTAGGGAGGTTGTCTGCTTCGTTGTATGTTTCCACTCGGCTACTTGGTAAGCCAATTTCGACGGGAATAACAGCTTCGGAACCAAAAACCAGGTTGAATGGCGTTTCTCCTGTCGGTGTTCTGGGAGTTGTGTGGTATGCCCAGAGTACACTCGGGAGCTCTTCTACCCACCTTCCTTTGGACGTATCCAGTCTGGTCCTTAGTCCCCGTAATATCATGCGATTTGTAACCTCAGCCTCTCCATTAGATTGTGGATGGCCGACGGAGGTGAATCGTTGCAGGATGCCGAGATCAGTACAGAAAGTCCGGAAGGTGTTGTTGTCAAACTGTCGGCCATTGTCAGTGATGAGGGTGTGTGGTATGCCGTATCGACAAATAATGGCTTTCCAGAAAAAGGTTTTGACCTTGGCTTCAGTAATTTTGGCGAGTGCTTCAGCTTCAACCCATTTAGTAAAATAATCGACGGCTACTAGTAGGAATTTGCGCTGTCCTGATGCCGGAGGGAAAGGGCCGAGGATGTCCATGCCCCACTGAGCGAAGGGCCAAGGAGCAGAAAGAGAATTTAACTGAGAAGATGGTTGCCGCTGAATGTAGGCGTACCGTTGGCATCGATCACATCTTTTCACTAGTTCGGTTGCATCCTCTTGCATGGTGAGCCAGTAATATCCTTGTCGGAGGGCCTTGCGTGCTAGAGATCGGCCTCCGGAGTGATTCCCACAGATGCCTTCATGAATTTCTCTAAGGATATAATCCGCATCAACCGAATTAACACATTTGAGGAGGGGCTGAGAGAAGGATTTCTTGTAAAGTTGGCCTTCTAGTAGCACAAATTTAGAAGCTCTCCGCTTAAGCAGCTTAGCTTCTTCACGACCAACTGGGAGAACGCCGTCTTTCAGATACCGGATATAAGATTCCATCCAGGTTTCTTCTTGGATAATGGGCAAAGCTTCTTCAGTAGCTTCGATGCTAGGTGTTTCCAGATACTCAATGTAGGTTTTGCCCATGGCACTATCCACCGAGGTAGCTAGTCGGGCTAACATATCGGCCCTAGCATTTTCACCTCTGGGTATATAACTGATGGCGAAGTGATCCAATAAAGGAATTAATAGTCTGACCTTGTTCAGATATTGGAACATGATAGGGTCCCGAGCTTCATACTCCCCTGCCACTTGGGCGGAAATAAGCTGTGAGTCAGTGAAAACCCGGAGATTCTTGATTCCCATCCCATGCGCTAGTTTGATTCCGGTCAGTAAAGCCTCATATTCAGCTTGATTATTGGTGGCTTCAAAGAGGAAACGAAGAGCATATTCTAGTACTGCGCCTTCTGGGCTAGCGAGAATGAGGCCAGCTCCGCTACCCTGTGAGTTAGAGGCTCCGTCGACGTGGAGGACCCATGCTTCATGATCCTCCTCCTCAGCATCTAAAAGGATCCGGGGGATTTCTTCTTGATGCGGCTCAGACCAGGTGCATTCTACTAGAAAATCAGCCAAGACCTGGGATTTCAAAGATGCTCTGGGTTGAAATGATAAGTCGAATTCCCCTAGTTTGATGGCCCACTTGGCTAACCGGCCAGAAGTGTCTGGTCGTGATAAAATAGCTCTGAGAGGTTGATCAGTGAGGACGACTATGGGATGGGCTTGGAAGTAGGGTCTGAGTCGTCGAGCAGAAACGAATAAAGCGAAAATGACTTTCTCCGTTTTGGAATATCTCTCTTCTGCACCATGAAGCACCTTGCTGGTATAATATACAGGTCGTTGAACGGCATGGTCGCCGACACGCACCAGAACGGAACTAACGGCCTCCGAAGAAGCCGCAAGATATAGGAAGAGCTTTTCTCCTTCTCCGGTTTGGATAACAGGGGTGGTGTGGACAAGAACTCCTTAAGTTCTTCAAAAGCTTGTTGACAGTCTTCTGTCCACTCGAAGCCATCTGCTTTACGCAAGACCTTGAAGAAAGGTAAACATCTCTCGGCTGATCTGGACAAAAATCGGCTTAACGCTGCTATCCTCCCGGTGAGTTGTTGCACCTCTTTCTTACACATAGGCCGTCTCATATGAGAATGGCTTGAATTTTCTCTGGGTTTGCTTCAATCCCCCGCCGGGTGACTAAGAAACCCAAGAATTTCCCTGCAGTAACTCCAAATGCACATTTGCGCGGGTTGAGCTTTATTCTATGGAGCCGGAGGTTGTGGAAAGTTTCCTGCAGGTCGGCGACATGGTCAGTGATGCAGGTGCTTTTTGTCAACATATCATCTACATATACTTCCATGTTGCGGCCGAGCTGGTCTTTAAAAACTTTGTTCATCAGCCTCTGATAGGTAGCTCCTGCATTCTTCAACCCGAAGGGCATTACTTTATAACAATAAATGCCCTTCTCGGTGATAAAAGAAGTATGCTCTTCATCTGAGGGGTCCAATTTTATCTGATTATACCCTGAGAAGGCATCCATGAAACTAAGGAGTTCATAACCAGAAGTCGAATCCACTAACTGGTCGATCCGGGGCAATGGAAAACTGTCCTTAGGACAAGCTTTGTTAAGATCTGTGTAGTCGATGCATATTCTCCATCCTCCGCTGGCTTTCCGGACCATAACCACATTGGCTAGCCAATCAGGATATCGTGCTTCTCGAATATGACCGGCCATGAGCAATTTGTCTACCTCCTCGTCAATGACCTTCTGCTCAGGAGCAAAACTCCTTTTCTTCTGGCGGACAGGGCGGCAGCTTGGGTTAATATTAAGCTGATGAGTAATCACCTCCGGAGGAATCCCGACCATATCCGTTACTTTCCAGGCGAAGACATCTGCATTCATTGATAAGAAGGCTAGGAGTTGATCCCGGACTTCAGGGAAGAGGAGCTCACCGATCTGCACGATCTTAGTGGGATCATCTCCCAGGGGGTAAGATATCAGAAGCTCCGCTGGCTCTCCTCTCCGCTCAACTTCCCTGGGGTCAAATGACTCGGCAACCGGAGGAATATTAGCCATCTGGGGACTAGGGGCTAAATGATAGCAGGGTCTGACCGAGTCTACCTCTCCGTGCATCACACCGACTCCTTGCCTGGTAGGGAACTGCACCAATAAGCGCTTAGTAGATATAACTGCATCTAACATATTCAAGCCGGGACGGCCAAGAATGGCGTTGTAAGCCAGGGGGACCCGAACTACCAGAAAATCCAGCATAACCGTGCTTTGACACGGCGGCGATCCTGCCGTAGCTGGCAAAGTAATCTCGCCCTCCACCGGATGGAGTCTCCAGTGAAACCAACTAGAGGGACGGCTACGGGCCGAAGAGAATCCAGAGATAAACTCATCCGAAGAAATGCATCATAAGTAAGCACATTAGCGGAGCTCCCACTGTCGATTAAGATTCTTTTTACAGGATGCCTAGCGATCGTCATCGAAACGACGACGCTATCATCTTTTACAACATTACTCCCCGCTATATTTCCCTCAGAAGGGATTACATCATCTAACTCTTCGCCTCCCCTTGGTCTCTTAGAAGATGAGCTTTTCCGCGGGAAATCATGCCCACCATCCTTTCTGTTGGGGTGTTATCAATGCCAGCTTGAGCGGGAGGAGGTCCCATCAAAGCTGGTATGGAGGAGCCTCTTTCTTCTGGATGTATTGCCCAAGGTATCCCCTCTGAATTAGCTCTTCGATGGCCTGCTTCAAGTTCCGACATTCTTCAGTGTCGTGGCCATAATCCCTATGGAAACGGCAATAGCGGCTTCTGTCGCGGGTAGTGCCCTTCTTCAACGGGGGCGGACGCCGTAAATAAGGCTCGTTTTCAATCTCCATAAGGATGTGAGTCCGGGGTGCTAAGAGGGGTGTAAGATGGTCCTCTCTGGGAGTCTGGCTCTTGCGGCGATCAATTGGCCGGCGCAAGGGCTCTGGTTTCTTGGAAGGAGGTCCGTTCAACTCTGGGCGAGCGGACCTTTTGCTAGTCCTCTCCTTGTGCACCTCTCCTGGATGAATCAGCTTCGTCGGCGCGGATGTACTTCTGCGCACGGCTCAGGAGATCAGCATAAGAAGAAGGAGGTCTTTTGTCCAAGGAGTAAGTAAAACGGGAGGGTCGGAGCCCCCGTTTTAGAGCCAGAGTGGCTACAGCATCTTCAAGATGATAGACTTCTAGGGCCGCCACTTTGAAACGGGTTATAAAGTCTTTCAAAGATTCTCCTTCTTGCTGCTGCACGGAGAATAAGCTGTCTGCCACCGAGGAATTTTTCGACAGGCGTCGAAATGAGCCAGAAAAGATCTCTCCAGTTGTCGAAAAGAGTCAACACTGCGTGAGGGCAGACGAGAATACCAAACACGGGCCGCCTTACGGAGGGTGGCCGGGAAGGCAACGCATAAGAGGGCATCCGTCGCTCCCTTGGACCTGCATGATAGCTTTATAGCTCTCCAGATGATCTAGGGGATCAGTGGTACCGTCATAGGGGTCCAGTTGAGGAAATCGGAACCTCCTTGGAATGGGTTCTTCCATACCCGCGAGTGAGAGGGGGGCGGGTGTCGTAATCCGACCCCGGCTGATTATTGATCCTTTGACTGAGCTCTTCCAGCCTGCGATCTTGCTCTTCAAGACGCTTTTCCATTCTATCAGTTATACGTCCTCCGGCTGGTTCAGGAGAACTGGAAGGAGACTGACGACGCCACCGGCGATGCTCCATATAAGGTTCCTTCCCCGTCGTCGCCGGCAGGTGGGCTGCTAGGGGAATGGGACAAGAGCGCGAACCGTCGTGGGAGCTTTGGGAGCGCCGCCTTCCTGGGAATAAGGGCGGAGAGGCTTTGTCGGAGGAGATCTTCCTCGAGCTGATTGTCGGCTAACAGGAGTAGCCGACCTAGGCAATAGAGGTGGCTCGGGCCGTTGTGGGCTCCTCGAGAGTGTTGCTCTTGCATCTGTTGAACCATCCCACGAGAGTTTGGACTTGTTGGGTGAGGATCAGCAGTGGATCTTGAGGAATAGCCGGAGCCGGCAGCGGTGAGAAAGAACCGGAGGGTTTGATTTCACCGGCTGAGAAGGGCCAAGAGTTGTGAAATCATGATTGGGAGGCGAAAGATGCCCCCCAGACCAATCAGTGGGATCTTCTTCCAGAGATCTGGAGCTCATGTTCGTGGAATCGTAGAACAGGTATATCTCACTGCTCCGACGATCCCCTACCTGGCGCGCCAATCTGTTGATGCTGGATCACCAGATTTTCTCTTGTATGAGATCTCTTTTGAAGGAAAAATCCCCCTTCTCCTCTCCTTCCTCCCCTTATCCCTTTTTTTTTTTTATTATTATTTTTTTTTTAATTCCAGAGGTCCACGTGTAGGATAAGTGTTCATCGCTACGTGGTCATTCAGTGATAATTAATAATAAGGGTATTAAGAAACTTGCTCATGAAGATAAGGATTTTCATGATGACCTTGATTATCCCAAGGGAATGTCAGGGTTAGTGGGGATGTCAGAGTCAGAGAAAAGGCATCTGGCTCTAAAATAGAAGTTCAGTGTCTCCTTTTTCTAGATAAACGGCGGTGTTTCAGTGCTTGTCTTATTCGAACCATTTAAAGCGTTATGATGTTTAATTTCTCGATTTCTGTTCCGAATACGACGGTTTATCATGTTTAGTGTTCTGTGAATATTATTCTCAATTTGGGGGATGGGGGCCCCAGGACTGGGGCCGCCAGACTCTGGGGCCGCCCAGGACTGGGGCCGCCCAGCTGGGGCCGCCCAGGACTGGGGGCCGACTGGGCCGCCCAGGGGGGGCCGCCCAGGGGGCCGCCCAGACTGGGGGAGACTCTGGGGGCCGCCCAGGACTGGGGCCTCTGGGGGCCAGGACTGGGGGCCGCCTCTGGGGGGACTGGGGGCCGCCCAGACTCTGGGGCCGCCCAGGACTGGGGGCCGCCAGACTCTGGGGGCCGCCCAGGACTGGGGCCGCCCAGACTGGGGACCGCCCAGGACTGGGGGCCGCCAGACTCTGGGGGCCGCCAGGGGGACCGCCAGGACTGGGGGCAGCTCTGGGGGGACTGGGGGCCGCCCAGACTCTGGGCCGCCAGGACTGGGGGCCGCCCAGACTCTGGGGACCACCGAGGACTGGGGGCCGTCCAGGACTGGGGCCGCTTGGGACTAGGGACATGTTTTAATTTCTAACTTTTTATTTATTATCCATATCAATCCTTATTTAATCGCTTCAAATCAATCTCTAACGGGATGGTTCTTTGCATGGATTAAATTTTTCTATCTCTATTATCATTTCTAAATATAAGATTGCTAATGTGATGGCATTCAATTTATTTTTCTTTCAAAAAGCAGCTACTTTGTTTCATCTTTCTATTTGAAGCCCTTTTCATCATCAATTGATGCATCAATTATTGAAATTAAATAAATAATTTTTTTACACTAGAAGAAAACCAAAATATTTCTTCAATTAAGTTTCAATTTAACCTAGACTTGCTAGGTAAGTTAACTACTGATAATCGGTAAATAACTTCATTGAATTATTGAAATCAAATAAATATTTATTCTACATCAGAAGAAAACTAAAATATAATTAAGCTTTATTTCAACCTAGGCTTACTAATAGGCAAATTAACTAATGATAATAGACAAATAACCTCATTGTCATGGATATTATGATTCAAAGTGTTAGGATTGCTGGAAATTTGTGATCCATTTAGGTTGTATTTGGATATTAAAAGGCCAACCATCTTTTGAATATATACAATTATTAGTTTACAACTAACTTGTCCATTGTTCCATTGCTGCTCTTATAGGTAATGAGATAAATTTGATAAAATATTTAAAAATGTATAAAAAAGAGGGAGAGAAGTTTCGTCGATTAAAATTATTTCACCATGTTTTAAGATAAACTTAATTAATTTGTGCATTTTTCTTTGTTTGAATTACCCATTTCTTCATGTTTGACTGATTAATTAGATATAATTGATAACTTTATCCCTAACCAACATCCAAAGATAACCTTTTTAAATAAATTAGACTTATATTTAGCTCCAGAGGTGTACAACCACAAAAATATGTCACGACATTTACCCCATCATCTACCCAAAATGGATATAAACTCAGCTTTCAGTGATATAAACTCAGCTTTAAGTGCTAAACAGGTGGTGTATTAGAAGTCAAGTTATCAATTTTGCCATTGATAGTTTCGGAAGACATTGAAGTGAACAAGTTTGGGGAGATATTTGAGAGCAAAAGTTTTAAAATTTTTCGTACAAAAATAAAAAGTGCTGGATACTTTATACTTTTCCTTGATACTTAGCGTTATAATGATAACTCCATACCTATAATGGAACTTCATCACTGTCCTTCACACAATTAGATCAACTCTGATAACATTAGTAATACACCAAGCTCATTTATTAGTCCCAAAGGATCCATGTGACTTTAAAAGCTTGAGTAAAAGTAGATGAACTTGATCTATAAGTATAATTAAATTTTCTTTTCATTCAATGTGAAATTATTTTTGAAATATTACACACTTCTTGTAATTTATACAACTAAATTTAGGGATGATAATTTTAACTCATAATGCGAGAACTCGCTCACCTTGACTTGTTTAAGATAAAGATTTTTGATATTTTGCAGCATAGGGATGCACTTTCATTGGCTAGATAATACTCTCGTATATTTTTTTATATCTATAAAAATTATCCTTATAATTTTTACTAAAATTATAAATATGTTATTAGAAAAGGGTAGGGCGGGGCAAGCAGGGATGGGGCATAAACTAAATTTTTTTTTTTCAGCGAGACAAAGATGGGAATGAAATGGATGAAAAGAAAGATTTTTTTCTTTAACGAGGGATGGAGATAGGAATCCCTCCTTTATGCATTGTTGCCATTGTTAGCCCCCATCCTAGGTATGAATTCTACTCAAACCTTAATAAATGAGCCAGTAAAAAGGCCTTGGGCACCGCACACCCCGCGTGCATATATGAGCACGTGTGGCTATGCATGTAGTATGAAAAAGATAAAAATATTCTTACCGCACATATGTATATTAATCGTTATGCACGATGCATGCAATATACACCGTGCGCGATGCACAAAGACGCTTCCATAAGCCAGATCTTAGTGTAGCTGAGGCCTACATAGGAAGGGCTGGGCTGGACTTAAATTGGGCCTCTTTAAGATTGTAATGGTTCTGCAACGTACTCCGATATACACACTCTAGGCCCCATACGAAGCTTACTGAAACGCTGCCCATAGGTTTGATCTCCTCCGAGAATAACGGCACTGATATATCTTCATTCGTACACAAAATCCATGGTTTCACAGCCTTCTTCCACCTCTTCTTGGTTTCTTATGCCATGAACTCAGCTACAAAGACGCCATGGACAAGCCACAAAGAAGCTCTGCCAAATAACAC
This sequence comes from Calamus simplicifolius, assembly GCA_900491605.1. Lineage (NCBI taxonomy): Eukaryota > Viridiplantae > Streptophyta > Magnoliopsida > Arecales > Arecaceae > Calamus > Calamus simplicifolius. The sequence goes on along the minus strand of UESW01003978.1, from coordinate 175,132 downwards.
CACCACTTGGGCCTTCTTCCAACTAGTCTTCGCACCAATAACTCTGCCTTTCGTATGAATTATTTTTATTAGACGATAAGATGATTCACATGAAGAATGAAGTCATTATTTCTTAATATCAATCAAGATTTAGCTATCTAATATCCTGAGTATTATCTGATGAGTTGGGGATGAAGAAGTTATCTTCTATAAGATAAGAAGATGAGATTTGTGGCTTATTGTAACAACTACATTTGAATTCAATTAACATTTTCGTTGGAGAACACAGAATACAATTAAATATAGAAGAAAAATAATAATTAAAAAAAAATGTTAGTATGGACCATATTTGTATAGTTTCAAAAGCCCAAAGTGGGCATTGGGTGTTACAGTGAAGAAGATTGGCCCGAATAACCCAAAGGGCTGCATGTTGGCCGAGTATGAAATCTCTTGCAATCCGATCAGTACTTGCTTGATAGATGGGTTACGAACTATGGCATATGAATTTTTTTTTTAAGGGCTACTGTGGCTCCAAAACCGATAGTGGAAGCTGGAAAGCGCCAGACCACCTTTCCTGGATCCCTGATAACTCTCTGCTTTGTGGCCCCCTCATCTAAAGGAGCAGAGACTTTCCGCTTTCACTTTTCCGGGGAGGCCCTCGCTTTTTTTTTTTTTTTTTCTTCCTTCACTTTATGCTAGCATATCATTGCCAGCCAATGCACTGTAATCTTGTGACAGTCGATGGTTAGAGCAATCCCAAGCCTTTAATTCGGATGTGATTGCTAGAGAAATCCCTGTTTATCTAAGCAATGGAAAATAACGGTCCTGATAAACGGTTAGTGCTGGCTGCCAAAATGACGGTGCTTCCACTGGGAATGTGCCTCGTTTTTTCCTACTTTGAACCTTTGCAAAGGGTCTTTGGTCTCTGATTCCCAATCGCATCTCCTTTTTTTTTTTTAATCCGAAGACTTAGAAATTCTTCATTAGATATGGATGGCTTGAAGAAAAAGATTCATTTCTAAATCTTAAAGATTGGTTTGAAATAAGCTTGCTTTTTCTTTATGGTAGCACCTTTAAAAGAAAGAAACTCTATATATTTTACGTCTAAATCCTCTTCTATCTTAATTGTATCTAAAAAAAAATCTTATATAGGTATTCAGAAATCTCTTCTTGGCCCTTCTTAAGAACCTTGTACTATATATCCTCTCATCCTCTGTAAATATTCTTTCTCAATAAATTTAGGAGATCATTACCTTATTTATAGTAAATATAAAAAAAAATCTATATTATTTTTTATTTTTGTTTTTGGTAGATCTCTTATATTCATTGATCCTCTTTCATTTCTATGGCTAATTTTTAAAGTTGTTGGACGCCTTCTCAACTCCTAGTTCAAATTCCCTAATTAAATCATGAATGCTCAAAGTATCCTATGTATCATTCTTGAAAAATGTACAGAGTGCTGGTGGGTTATGGGAAAAATTTCTGTGTCATTAGAACAGTCACAGAAAAACCGAATGGGAATAAAAAAATAATAATAAAAAAATCTCTCCCTTCCAATTAGGCTAAACGGAACAAAAATTTATGCTATCACTTTCATATAAATGATCAATAGTAAGATTCAATTTCTTTTTCATTTTCAATCGGGCAATTTATTAGAGTGGACAAAGCTCATATAGCACCATCTTCCATATCTTTCTTGTCTAATTTGGAGTTCTTTGCACTGTGCTTATCATATGAAAATCTGAGCTTATTAGATCGAACAACAGAAAGAACAAGCTACGAGACAGCCATGGCCTAACTTTGGTAGCTTCCCGTTCGCATCCATTTAAGGTTGTCTAGCCGCCAACGTATGGTCCAAAGAAGAAAATATATGAGAGGCCAGTGTGCTCAAATCCTGTCCTATTAGCTCGAATAGAGACAAGCAAATGTCCAAATGGGAATAGGCTTTGATGCAGGCTTAGCGTGGTCCGTGCCATCTCTCTCTCTATCTCTCGATCACAAATCAGTGAAAGTGATCTAAAATATTTTTTTTAAGTAATACGTAAACTTACAAATTATATCTTTCATAATTTCTAGGAATGCCTATTGGAAGGACTGTTCATAGGAGCTTGAATGGCATCATATTCACACTAATCTTTGTACAAAGAGTTTACACATTGAGATCTAATGCTAATTTGGCACCCTCATGTCGCTGGTTCTCTCCTTCTTTAATTTGCTCCCTGGCCCCTACCTCCTCTGTTTTCCAAATCATGTAGACATGTCTCCCATGATTGAACGAAAGATTAATTAGTGATCGGTTCTCTCTTTGTCCATCTCTCACCCTATGTATTTATAATTATATATGTTGATCACTGGAGTTGAGAAAAGGCTGTCAGATTCGGTTCGCAAATTCTAACGACATGATGCAGCTTCGTCAGCTGCACCTAAAAGTTCTCCTTTCCTGTGGTTGAAATCATCAAATATGTTTGCTTTTTCTCTACAGGGCAGATGATGGTACAACTTTCCTATTAAAAAATCATATGACTGCGATGCCTGACAATCGAGTACAAGTCCACTATGGCCACATGCATGGCGCCGAGAGGAAATGATAGAGTTTGGCCACATGGTATTGTCACCATTAATTCATGTTAGAGACCACCGTATCCACTGGATGTCCTATCTTTCTCCATCACAAAAATGTGAACCATCACCTACCGTTCCTGCTGTCACATGAGAGATCCCAACTCAATTAGTTGGAGGGATTGCGTCCTAAAAGATGATGGTGAAGTTAGGGGAGAGGAGGAGCTCAGTTCTAAGGCCCTATCTGGATCGTAATCCAAAAAATTATTTATAAAAATATATATTATATTTAAAAATTTATAAAAATATTTAAATTATAGTCTTCATTTCTTTAATTTCTTTTTCTTTTGCATATTATACGTGTATATTCTCTACAAGCCACTATTTACCGGATCTCTGTTTTCTATTTCAATAAATCAGATGGAGCATCAACTCTCTTTAACCTCTCTCTCTCTCTCTCTCTCTCTATATATATATATATATATATATATATATATACATCACCTGGGGATCGAGCTTAAATTTTTCTTTTTGAGCCAACTACTTGAAAAATCAAATATCAGTAGTCAAATCTTATAAAATGATGATGAGCAGTGATTGAAAGAGTTTTATAGATATGGATTAGGAGGACATCAGGGTGCTTTAATTCCTACTGTGGTCTACTACTAGTCTTCCCCGTCAACGTTGTCAACGGTTCTACCATGCAAAAAAAAAAAAAACAGCACACACTTGTACAAATTATTGTCTGGCCTCTTCGGCGCCACCACTGTGATACACACACAGTAACAGCACTTTTCCTTCCATTAACTAGCCGTGTTTGACGACAAAAATATCGAGCCATTATCGTCAAAAAAGTAAACCAGAGAGCACAAACCACAGGCTTTTCTCCCTCACCAGAAGCTCAGATGAGGCTCCTCGCCTCATCCAACAGGAAGAGATCTTACTATTTCTATCTTGTTACCTTATCCTTCATCATCTTTGTAGCCATTCTGTGTGCTGTGGGCTTCAATTCCATCCTTAAGCATTCATGTCTGAGATACCAACAGCTTGAATTCTCATCACGACAGGAAAAACCAACAGCCCTCATCAAAAACAAAGAAGACGAGCCCGGTTTTACTCCAGCCGACGACGCCCGAATTCTTGATGAAGAGGCTAAAGTGAATTTTGAAGCCGTGTCGAGGCAAGTCGAGGAAGGGGTTATTTTTGACGACGACGACGACGACGAAGAAGAAGAAGGTGGGGAAGAGTTCGAAGGAGGGAATCATGGCGGCGTGCCATTTGCTGTTGGGGCGATGGAGGAGGGCTGCAATGTGTTCGACGGCAAATGGGTCTACGATGATGAGGTTTCGAGGCCTCATTACACCGAGCGCCAGTGTCGATTCATTAGCCCTCAGATGAAGTGCCAAGCTTTCGGGAGGCCAGACAAGGCGTACCAGCACTGGAGATGGCAACCTCATGGGTGCTCTCTACCAAGGTACGTATACAACAGGGCCTCTCACAAGAATCACTTAGCCGAGGAAAGATGGCAAATTAAGTACTCGATCTTATTATTTATTTCCCTCACAAAAAAATGTTGTCTTAATTACTCTAGAGAAGTAGCCATTTAATAATTATTGTCACCAGTTTTCCCATGTATGTATGGCTTCTTCTTCTTCTTTTTTCACCATGTGATTTTTTACTATATGGAATTGATTGATTATAGTATGAAACCTTTCCTTCCATTTGGTTAATTTTCATAATTACGATCATTTTAACTGCAATAACTGACCTTGGATGCATTGTAGAGAGGTTCCTACTCTGCTGCACCAGGATGCATGGTGGCAATCTCACCACTATTGCTCATTTCATCAGCAGAACTTTTTAAGACCCATTGTTCCAGTGACACTTGAACATATTGACAAGGACTTAGATTGGCTAAATTTTAGCACTTTCTAATAATTTGAATTATGCTCGAGTTACAGCTTCAATGCCACATTCATGCTTCGAAGGCTTCGGGGGAAGCGAATACTTTTTGTTGGAGACTCCCTGACTCAGAGCCAGTTCATGTCGATGATATGTCTCCTGAAGCGTGCGATACCCAAGTTTGCCAAATCCCACAGACACCATGCATCACATACCATCTTCAGTGCTCCGGTGGTTAACATTCCATACTCCAATTATATTTTTCTGCAGAGTGTTTCAGAGTAATAGTTTTATCATAATACTAAAACTTATCAGCATATATATTGTGTGCACATAGAAATATAGAGCTACGATCGAGTTCTACTGGGCTCCCTTTCTTGTTGAATCAAATTGTGATAACGCCACTGTGCACCGAGTGATGGATAGAATAGTTCACGCGTATTCCGGATCCATCAATAGACATGCTCAACATTGGAAGGGAGCTGATGTTTTGATCTTTAATACGTACATGTGGTGGATGACAGGGGCTCCAATGAAGATTTTGTAAGTCGATCACTTGCAATATGGTCTTGTTGTTGCGATGCTTTTATTGTTTACAAAATCCTTCATTGGCTAACAGGCGAAGGTCTCGCAAAGGGGGAATGGAGTTCATCAAGTTGATGGAAACAGAGGATGGGTATCGGTTGGTGCTGAAGAGAATGGTGAGGTGGGTGGAGAAGAACATGGATCCACAGAAGACCAGGGTCTTCTTCACAGGCATTTCACCTAGTCATTGGAGGTAAGCCAGCTTTCCATCCATGGAAGCCTAGCAGACTAGAACAAGCCCCAGCCAGAAACAAAGGCCTGAAGTATGGAACACAAGCTGAAAGAGTTTGAAAAGCCATTGGGCCTGCTCTCTTTTTAACTTTCTGTTTAATAAAGATAGAATGTACTTTTGGTCCTCAAACTTTGCTCAAAATTTTTCACTCAAAATGTATTTAAATTTTTAAACTTGTGGTTTTAAGAATGTTGCATTCCTGATATCCTATTATATATTTTAAAATCGATAGAATAACTGGCATATATATTCAAACTTTTTTTAATAATACATTAGAAATATAACATTTTTAAAATAGAAGAGATTAAAAGTTTGAGAACAAAAACTATAAATTCAAACTTTTTTTTTTTAAAGACTTAAGGACAAGATTTGATCTTATGTTGATAAATCAATATTGGCTAACCTAATTAATGAGATGGCAGGAGTGTAGAGTGGGGAGGCGATCGTGATGGTACCTGCTACAATCAAACGACTCCCATCGATAATCCAACTTACTGGGGTTCGAGTGCTAGCAAAAGCATGATGGAAGCTATGGAACAAGCGTTGAGCAACACAACTGTTCCAATAACCATTCTGAACATCACTCAGCTGTCAGCGTATCGTAAGGATGCACATACTTCGATTTATAAGCAGTTGTCATACCAGTTGACCCGCTGGCAACAGGAGAACCCCAAGAGCTACGCTGACTGTGTGCATTGGTGCTTGCCAGGCCTCCAGGACACTTGGAATGAGCTCTTGTATACCAAGCTCTTCTTTCCCTAAAACCTTTGAAGTTTATTTAGAAGGGTCGATCGTCATTCATGTCTTAGATAATCTTTTTTATTCTCTTCCTCATCTTTCAGTTTTTGAAAAAGACTACCTTGCTTCACAAGGGCAGTTTATATATAAGACGAGAATAATGAAAGCATCTGCCAATTTAAAATGGAGGCGCCTGATGATTCCTTAACTGTTATAGCATAGAACATAAATCTATATGCTTTTGGCTGAGCAGAAGCCACACACTTCTTTGATGGAATGCTTTCATTAAGATATCTTGGATTGTAAAGCTGGATTATAGCATTGGTTTACAGTCTTTATCTCAACAATAATTATATATTTTGCCAGTACTTGCTTATAAAAGGACAGCTCAATGTATACAGCTTTGTCATTGCAAGGTCCAGAAAAAAAAATCAGGTGCCAGTAGCTTTACTCTCATGTGCAGAAAGGTTATTTCGATCGTTGCAATAATAAAGCAATTTTATCATTGCACTAAGTTTCCTCTCATTGCCAATACCGATTCAAATTCAATCAAAATTACTTAACAGTTGTTTAAAAGCTCTCATTTCCAACAGCAATGCAGGCTTTGTGATTTCAAGTTTTCATCTCGTCCTTGAGAGCTAGGGGTGGTTCCTATTTATATGATATTGATTGAGGAATGACTTCTACAATTGAATTCCTTTGATCTCTATCAATAGAATTCAATTGAAATAAATTTATCATATTAATTTAATAAATGTTAAAATGTTAAAATCAGCCGAATTTTATTGTTCAAAAATATATCAAAATGAACTGAACCCATATAAAATTCTAAAATTATTCCTTCTGTTGATGCTTTATGAAAATTTTAAAAAATATTAGTATGCTGGTAGAGGTAATGGTCTGGATTAGGGTTCTCAACTTTCAAGGTTGAAAAAGCATAATCTAGAATATCTAAGAGGAAGATTAAAAAGAAAGAAAGGAGCAAGTAATAAGAGGGGGTATTTTGATCCTTTTAATAAATGATCCTATCAAATAAATTGTGTTTTCTCAAATCACACCTATTTTAATATGAATTCTAACTATACGCAAAACTAGTTTTTTGAGCTTCAGTTTAATTAAATTTTAGGGGCTTAAAAGCATTTCAAATCAAAGAATCACTAAAACCTATAGGAATTGGATTGAATTCCTCAAGATGCAGCTTGTGGATATTGAGGCCTAACTTAGTCGAGTCCAATCCTTCGATCAATAGACCCAACAAATTGTTTAACCGATGGTCCTGGCCTAGATTGCTACATTCAGTCCGTTGCCACTTAAAAGATGGAATTTTTGTGGATTGCAAGGGAGGCAAGGCCATTCGTTAGATTTTGAAATTATAAATCTAAACCAAAAAAGTCATATCTAATATTTTTTATTTTATTATATTTTTTTTTTTGGTTCTCGTTGCTAACTTAAGCATTGAAGGGATTTTTGATCGATGTTCCATGTGGATTGCTTTATTGATTCCTTATTGAGGATGAAAATATTTTTTTTTCTATAAAGAAGAGGGTGGGAAGGAATTAAAAATTTTATATTACTTAAATGCTATTATATTATTTTAATATTATAAATATAGCTTCATATATAATCCTAAAATATCATAAACCTATGTGTGTTCATATCTTTTATATTTATTAAGACTGTAATTAGGTATCTTTATTTCTTATAAAATAACTCATGATCATAAGCTTATATTGTATTATATTTTTTAAGATTATAATTTTATATAATTTTTATGAATCAGCTCACGAAATTTGTAATTATAGTAAATACCATTTGAATCAATTTTATTTGTTATATGAAGCTTAATGCTTTATTTTTATTTTTATTTTTAAAATATATTGAGTAATATATAAAATATAAAATAAATATTTAAATATAAAAAATGGGATTGGTGGAGATGGGGTATTCAGTGGGATAGGAATTTGTGTGGAAATAAAAATGAAGACCGTATTAAAATTAAAATAAAGAAGGATGAGGAATCATAAAGAGAGGAGTTTCTATAGAAATAGGGGGGATAAAAAAAATTTTATCCTCATTGACATTGAGGGGATTGGAATGACGTGCTAACATAGTAGCAGGATGAGAACAGGGAGTGGCTCTCAACCTTCGCTCCATATGTTATCATTTCTACTAACAAAAGGCAAATTCTAACGATTACTTTCAAATGCTACCATTCGATTAAGAGTTAAGAGTATCAAATAATGAATGGACCTCCAAAGAAATGGAAAAGCCATCACCCGCTACGCAAATGGATTTGCTGGAAATATTAGTGGCTTCTCGAGATAACTCACTCCTTGTGTGCTACAAGTTTTTTTTTTTTTCCTTTTGGGGTGGAATAATTAAACCAAATCCTAATGAATTTAAACTTCACCTAGCAGACTTCTGGCATCAGGCATGAAGAATTTAAAACCAACTATTTACTGATCATTGCAAAGAACCACATCGATGAATCACACATATTCATTTCAGTCTGGTAAAAGAACAAGAACTTAAATTTCCATTTGTATAGAATTGGGAATATTAATATAGTGAAGGAAGATGAGAAAATTAAGTTAAATAAAGTTTTAGAAATGCAAAAATTAAATTCAAAACTCAAGCTCAATTAAAAACTCAAAAATTGAATTCCGATTCTCTCAAGCGATTATTACGGAAGCCAAGTTAAAATAAGTCTTGAGGAATATGATATTTGTGAAGTGATTGATAATGAAAGTAAAATGAATCAAAACTTGATAATTCAAAAATAAATTTCAAAATTTAAAATTTGAAATCTAAATCTTTCAAGATAGATTTTTAGACTTCAGACATGGTTTGATTTTCTATAAAAATATAATAATAATTTTCTAAGTAAGATTTCTTCTCCTATGAACTTGTGCAACTATAAATGGTAAATTATGTACATGCATTATAAGATTTAAATTTTTTCTATCATGGTTGTCTGTATATAGATGATACCATAAATAATGGAAGACGAAAGGCATACATTGAGTAATGGCAAAGGTATTAAAGGTGGCCTTGAACGAGTAGGATCAGAGTCCAGTTTTAACATAGCCATGAGATTTATTATATCTTAAAAAATAGCATTGATAAAATAAAAAATAAAAAATTTTGATTTTCTCAAGTAAATGATAAGAAAATCATATTAATTAATATTTAATAATTTAATGCTGGAGTAAGTCAAGATTTGATAATTCAAAAGTCAAACTGAAAACTCAAAAATTTAATGCTAATTATTAAGAAAGTGAAGACATATTTCCGGGATATAGCCGTGATATGGGTTTCACAATGATCATCTTATTAAAATATCTGTACTTTTAACCATACATTGAATATTACATATGTGATATATTGTATCATAAGCAGTATCATCAATGATCGACATTATAAATTGAAAATTTAGATTCTAATTGTCTCAAGTGATTTATGATGAAATTCAACTAATCAAAATTTAATAATTCTAATTATATCAAGTGAATGACAAGAAAATTGAGCTAGGTAAAATTAGATAATTAAAAACTTAAAATTTGAACGTTAATCTCTCAAACAATTGAAGATAGATTTTCAAGCTGCAATTATGATTTGACTTTAAATAAAAATCATATTAATTGTTCTCTTATTAAAATTTCTTTTCCAGTATAATTATACATTGTAAATTATATATATGTGATACATTTTAAATTATATCTATTAGTTGATTGATAAGTAAACCAAGCTAATTAAGATTTAAGAATTCTAATTCTGTCACTGATTAACCAGAAAATTGAACTAGGTCAAGATTTGATAATTCAAAATCTGATACTAAAACCTTAAATTTTGAATTTTAAATCTCTTGGATAATTGAAGATGGATTTTCAATCTGCAATTATGATTTTTCATAAAAACCAGGATAAGATTCTCTAATCAAAATTCCTATCATGTATATATTTGTATTATAAATTATATATATGTGATGTATTGTATTAGAAAAAAAATATCGCCAATAAAATCCTATAATTCTCACTTTATATACTTAAAACTAAACTTGCATCATGACTATATGGTCCTTGCTAGTTGTGATACATACGATCTCTTTGAACATACATTGCCTAACAACTTGCATAATATTAGATTTAGCATTTTTTGTAAGAAAACTATTAACAATCTACACAATATTGCATAGAGTTAATAGTTAGGATCTTTTTTATTACCTCCAGCCATTGCTTTCGATCTACCTCTAGAAGATCTGAATCAGGATCTCGATCTTCCTCTCGATGGATTTTGATCTTCCTCCTCTGTATGGATCTTGATCTTCTTCTCGATGGATCTTGATCTTCCTCCTCTCGATGGATCTTAATCTTCCTCCTCTCGATGGATCTTGATCTTCCTCCCCTCTCGATGGATCTTGATCTTCCTCTCGAGGAACCTTGATTGAGTGCTTCCAATCAATGAGCCATCGCACTCTGATGGTGTATGCCCTCAGGATGTGCTCTTGATCAGGGACCCAATGCCTCCGCTTGTTTTTGGTTTTTCTTTCGATAACATTGTGTTATAGAAAGCCTTAGGAAGGGATCTCTATTTAAAGAGATATCTTAACTCCCTTCCACCGCTTACTCCCATCAAGTAGGCGTTTAAGCATTTAAACACTATTTAATCCACCACAGCGTTTAAGCGTTTAAGAGATTTAGTTACCACTCTTTAACCAGTGGATGTGATAGAGAATTATCCGACGATTAAGCTAAAGTAGGACCATCTTCTAAACGGGATACTACATTCTCCCACTTGGTCCGTATATTTTTATCTTAATCCATAATTCTCAATACTAAACAAGAAACCAAATACATGAATCATAGCGATAGGTCCTCTATAATTGAGTATTATCTTCTATGTATTACAATGCATTCAATTTCTTTACCACTATTCCAAATGTGACAACATAACTTAATGAATAAACCATATGTTTATTCAGAGTCCAAAAGAAAAGTTTGTCATTTCTCAAAAGTCAAATAACGTGTACACCTGAATGAGAAATAAACAAATAATTGAAATAAGAGTTTCTTTGTACAAATTGTTATCCATACAATTATATCATGGAACCAACTCCCATTCTTATCACATGATCCTTAAAATTCTTAATTGGCATGCCTTTAGTCAAAGGATCAGCTATCATCAATTCAGTGCTAACGTGTTCTATGACCACTTTATTTTCTTTAACACGTTCTCTTATGGCTAAATACTTAATGTCGATATGTTTACTTCGACTACCACTCTTATGGTTTTTAGCCAAAAATACAGCAGCTGAATTGTCACAGTACAGTTTAATTGGCCTAGCAATAGAGTCTACAATTCTAAGCCCTGAGATGAAACTCTTCAACCATACACCTTGCGATGTAGCCTCAAAACAAGCAACGAACTCCGCTTCTATAGTAGAGGTAGCAGTTAAAGTCTGCTTTGCACTCCTCCATGATATGGCTCCACTAGCTAACATAAATATAAATCTTGATGTTGATTTCCGAGAATCAACGCAGCCAGCAAAGTCCGAATCTGAGTAGCCCTCTATCTCCAAATGATCAGTTCGTTTATACATGAGCATGTAGTCCTTGGTCCCTTGAAGATACCTCATGACCTTTTTAGCAGCTCTCCAGTGGTCTAAACTGGATTACTCTGATATCTTCTCAACATTCCTACTGCAAATGCAATGTCAGTCTTGTGCAAACCTGAGCATACATTAGGCTTCCGACAGCTGAAGCATATGGAATGTTGTGCATCTGTTCCCGTTCAAGTTCATTTTTAGGGCACTTGTTCAAAGCGAACTTGTCACCCTTCACTATAGGTGCAACACATGGTGAACAATTTTTCATCTGAAATCTCTTCAAGACTTTATTGATATAAGTTTCTTGAGACAATCCTAAAATGCTTCGAGATCTTTCTCTATGGATCTTAATGCCAATGACATAAGATGCCTCACTCATATCTTTCATATCAAAATTTTTGGAGAGAAATTGTTTCACCTCATATAGCAACCCTTTATCATTGGTTGCAAGTAGAATGTCATCCACATATAGAACCAAGAAATAAATTTTGGGTATATAATTGATCCATGATGTTCTCTTCAAAACCTCACATCATGGACGTGAGGCTTATTTCAATCCATATATGGATTTCTTAAGCTTGCAAACCAAATACTCACCATCACCAGAGGAAAATCCTTCAGGCTGTTTCATGTAAACCTAGATCTCCATTAAGGAATGCGGTCTTCGTCATAGTAGAGGTAGCAGTTAAAGTCTGCTTTGCACTCCTCCATGATATGGCTCCACTAGCTAACATAAATATAAATCCTGATGTTGATTTTCGAGAATCAATCCGAATCTGAGTAGCCCTCTAGATCAGTTCGTCTATACATGAGCATGTAGTCAAGATACCTCATGACCTTTTTAGCAGCTCTCCAGTGGTCTAAATCTGGATTACTCTGATATCTTCTCAACATTCCTACTGCAAATGCAATGTCAAGTCTTGTGCAAACCTTACATTAGGCTTCCGACAGCTGAAGCACATCTGTTCCCGTTCAAGTTCATAGGGCACTTGTTCAAAGCGAACTTGTCACCCTTCACTATAGGTGCAACACATGGTGAACAATTTTTCATCTGAAATCTCTCAAGACTTTATTGATATAAGTTTCTTGAGACAATCTTAAAATGCTTCGAGATCTTTCTCTATGGATCTTAATGCCAATGACATAAGATGCCTCACTCATATCTTTCATATCAAAATTTTTGGAGAGAAATTGTTTCACCTCATATAGCAACCCTTTATCATTGGTTGCAAGTAGAATGTCATCCACATATAGAACCAAGAAACAAATTTTGCTCCCACTAACCTTCTGGTATATAATTGATCCATGATGTTCTCTTCAAAACCAAAGGAAGAGATCACATCATGAAATTTTAAATACCACTGACGTGAGGCTTATTTCAATCCATATATGGATTTCTTAAGCTTGCAAACCAAATGCTCACCATCACCAGAGGAAAATCCTTCAGGCTGTTTCATGTAAACCTCTTCCTCTAGATCTCCATTAAGGAATGCGGTCTTCACATCCATTTGATGTAACTCAAAATCAAAATGAGCTACCAATGCCATAATTATTCGGAGAGAATCTTTCTTGGATACAGGAGAAAATGTCTCGTGTAGTCGATTCCTTCCCTCTGAGTGAATCCTTTAGCAACGAGTCTTGCTTTATATCTCTCAATGTTGCCTTGTGAGTCTTTCTTTATTTTAAAGACCCATCTACATCCAATGGCTTTTACACCATCAGGCAACTCAACAAGATCCCAGACTTGGTTAGATGCCATAGATTCCATCTCGTCCTTCATGGCATTGTACCACAAGTTTGATTCCTTAGAACTCATGGCTTGTGAAAATGTTTCAGGATCATTTTGGCTCCAATGTTATAGTCAGATTCATGTAGATATACAATATAATCACTAGGAATTGCTGATTTCTTTATTCTAGTTGATCTTCTTAATGTTGTATCAATGACCTCTTGAGGAGTATCTTGCACAACTGATTATTGATGAACAACATGATCTTCTAGATTACCATCAGCTTGTGAAATCTCAATGACTGGTTGTTGAGCACTTAATTGAGTTTGAGGAGTGCTATAAATAACAACCAATCCCTCACTTGAAGTGGAAGCTGGAATATCTGAATGATATTTCTCAGAAGAAGCCAAATACTGAGATTGATCACTCCCACTGATCAAGTCATTCTCAAAAATTTTGCATTTCTTGATTCCACAATCATAGTGCTGTGAGATGGACAATAAAATCTATAACCCTTGGACTTCTCAGTATATCCAATAAAATATCCACTAATAGTCCTTGGGTCTAGTTTCTTTTCTTATGGATTATAAACTCTTACTTCAGATGGGCATCCCCAAACACGTATATGTTGCAAACTTGGTTTCCAACCTTTAAACAACTCAAATGGCGTTTTGGAAATAGCCTTGGTTGGAACCCGATTTAATATATACGCAGCAGTTTTAAGAGCTTCAGTCCACAAGGATTTAGGTAGGTTGGAGCTGACAATTATGCTCCTTACCATGTCCAATAATGTCCGGTTTCTCCTTTCAGCTACACCATTTTGGTCAGGAGACCCTGGCATGGTGTATTGTGCAATAATTCCATTTTCTTCAAGAAACCGAGCAAACGGACCAGGTGCTTGTCCATTCTCAGTGTATCTACCATAATATTCTCCACCTCTATCTGACCTCACGATTTTAATTTGCTTGCCGCATTGTTTCTCTACTTCTGCCTTAAATACCTTAAAGGCATCTAATGCTTCGTTCTTATTATGAAGCAGGTAGAGATACATATATCGTGAATAGTCATCAATAAATGAGATGAAGTATCTCTGACCATACGAGTCCATATCTGGGCTACAGATATCCGTATGTATGATCTTCAGTATTTTCGAACTTCTCTTGGCATCTTTCTTGGACTTGTTGGTTTGCTTTCCCTTTATGCAGTTCACACAAGTGCCAAAATCAGTAAAATCAAGAGTATCAAGTACTCCATCTTTTACTAATCTTTTAATTCTCTCAATGGAGATATGACCTAATCTCCGATGCCACAAAATAGAGGAATTCTCATTCATAACACATCTTTTCATACCAGTTTGGGCGTGCATCACATTATAGGTGGTATTATTTTTCAAATTAATTTGGAAAAGATTGTCGGACAATGTACCATTCCCAATAAGCTTAGATTTATAAAATAAATCAACAGAGCTTTTATTAAAATTAAAGGAGTATCCTTCTGGTACAAGCCTTGACACTGAAATCAAATTTCTAGAGAAACTTGGAATATAAAATGTCTTTTCCAAATCCAAAACAAAACCAGAGTGTAAAATAAGTCTGCACGTCCCAATTGCTTCCACATGTGAACTCATCTTGTTTCCTGAATAGATGCTTTGTTCACTTCCCAATGGTTTCCTTTGATTTAGAAAACCCTGCAAGGTATTTGAAACATGGATTGTAGAACCAGAATCAATCCATCATGTGTTATGACATATAACCAAATTGGATTCATGACATACGAATGAGGTTAGAGTACCTTTCTTGTCAAGCCAAGCTTTGAATTTGAGACAATCTTTCTTTATATGCCCTTTCTTCTTGCAAAAGAAGCACTTGGACTCCTTCTTGTCTTCTGTATGGATGGATACTTTACCCTTTCCTTTGCGTTTGGCTTTGGGAGCTTTAGTCTTTCTCTGAGTGACTAAATGTGCACTTTCTTCCATTTCTAAAATCAGCCTCCCTTCCTCTTGAACACACATGGTCAGAAGTTCATTAATTGACCATTTGTCCTTATGTGTGTTGTAAGATATTTTGAAGGGACTATACTGCTGTGGAAGTGAGCTTAAAATAAAGTGCACCAAGAAAGATTCTGACATCTCAACCTCTAGGGATTTCAACTGAGCCGCAATGTCCCTCATCTTCATGATGTGCTCACGCACACCTCCAACAGTAGTGAGCTTCATTGATGATAATTTTATCATTAGGGTGCTAGCCAGTGCCTTATCTGAAGACTCAAATTGTGCATCAATAGCCTTCAGAAGTTCCTTAACATTTTTGCACTCAGGAATTGAACCACGTATACTAGCAGAAATCTTAGTACGTATGAACATTATACTGAGGCGATTGGATCGCTCCCATCGTTCATACGCAGCAATCTCAGCCTGAGTGCTAGTAGATGTAACTGAATGTGGTTCATCCTTCCTGATAGCATAGTCAATATCCATGCACCCTAATTGAAGAAGAATTCTCTCCTTCCATAATTTATAATTATCACCACTTAAATCGGGAACATCACATTTCATATCAGAAATATTAACAGGCAAAACAACTGCATAAAAAATAAAAATCATGTTCATGTAAATGAATTTTAGGCATATAACTTGATGTCATGTCTTACCAATGTAAACATGCAATAATATGAATCAATAACATACAATAACTACCTGTGGGCTAAGTTATTATACTCAAATAGACTCATTAACTTAATGATGTGACTAACAAATTATATTCCTTTCTTAATTCCTGTGGGTAATTAAGAAATAATTTGTTATCGCATCCTAATTAATTATATCAGTGCAATAAAAATTTCTGTGGGATAAAATTCATTACATTAATATAATCAGTCACAATCAATGTCATCTAACCTTATGTGATCTTTGCAACTCAATATATAATTTTGATTAATCAAAGATGCTGTGGCTACTCCTCAATTAATCAAAATCATATTGATCACATGACATTTGAATTCCATTATATGCATATAGATTAACCAACTTAGCATGATTATTAGGTAGTGATCTTAATCAACATAACATTTCCAAATCAAGATCTGAATTAATCAAATTGGCCAGGCCAGTGAAAGAGAAGTGGGGTCCCCCGTTGCTTTCCTTAGGTCAGTCAACGGAACCAATTAAGTAACCACAATCTCTTTACCTTTCTAGACACCAATTGACCAACCAAACCTTGAAAGGATTTGCACTGTGATTTTTCACACTACCACCAAATTCATGCATAGAATAAATCTAATATGCAAAACAGGAGACAACATATCAATTATCTATTTAATGAATTTTAAAATTATCATCTTAAGAAAAATTTTGTTAATTAAAACACGTCCGGCCGTAGCTCATTATTCCCTCGAGCCAGTCTATGCAAAACACCGTAGGCATAGAGACTCAGGAGGCGTATTTTAATACAAAAATTTTAAACTTAAGAAATAAATGATAAAACCAATCAATTTGATTTTAAACCTCTTGAGAAAACCGAAGGACTTATAGGCGAGAAAATCGAAACCGCAACAGACGTTTTCTCTCTTTAATAGGTCACCGCATGTGGTTATGGAAGCCACCTTTTTCTCTTACGTTACCGCTCCGCTCGTAAGCAGCAAAAACCGAAACCTGACGGAAGAAAATCAGGATGGCCAAGAAAAACGGAACAACATAGGAAAAACCTCCACTATAGATTTGAACCTGAGAGCGGCCAAGAAAAATCCGTGACGCGACAAACTGAAAATGCACGGAATTCTTTCCTTTTGAACAAAATATGTTTCCGAACAGGCAATGTTTTCTAATATCAAGCTATAAATTCGGCTGCTCAAAATTCTGAAACAATAAATCAAAATGAAGAACCGAGAAGCAAAAATCGGAACCATAAATGTAGGATTAAAAAAGGAAAAAACCGAAGAGTAACCATCTCTCAAACAAACTTCATGGCGATCTATTAACTCTCCCGATATGTAGTAGTTGGGTAAAACGCACCAAGGTACTACCAGTAGCCTTCCTTTGGTGTGTCCCTGATATCCCTACCACACATTCGTTGGGTCAAATAATCCAGGGTACTACTAGTAGCCTCCCCTTGGACTATCCCTATGTGAGAGAAATAGAGACCAAAAGGCCTATGAACAATAAAATAATCAAGTCTCCAATGATGGAAACACTCACAATGAGAGTAGCAGACCAGGCCTATGAACAATAAAATAATCAAGTCTCCAATGATGGAAACGCTCACAATAAAAAAAATAAGGCAGAGATATAAAGCTGATACCAACTGTAAGAAAACTATTAACAATCTATACAATATTGCATAGAGTTAATAGTTAGGATCTTTTTTATTACCTCCAGCCATTGCTTTCGATCTACCTCTAGAAGATCTGAATCAGGATCTCGATCTTCCTCTCGATGGATTTTGATCTTCCTCCTCTGTATGGATCTTGATCTTCTTCTCGATGGATCTTGATCTTCCTCCTCTCGATGGATCTTAATCTTCTTCCTCTCGATGGATCTTGATCTTCCTCTCGAGGAACCTTGATTGAGTGCTTCCAATCAATGAGCCATCGCACTCTGATGGTGTATGCCCTCAGGATGTGCTCTTGATCAGGGACCCAATGCCTCCGCTTGTTTTTGGTTTTTCTTTCGATAACATTGTGTTATAGAAAGCCTTAGGAAGGGATCTCTATTTAAAGAGATATCTTAACTCCCTTCCACCGCTTACTTTCATCAAGTAGGCGTTTAAGCATTTAAATACTATTTAATCCACCACAGGCGTTTAAGCGTTTAAGAGATTTAGTTACCACTCTTTAACCAGTGGATGTGATAGAGAATTATCCGACGATTAAGCTAAAGTAGGACCATCTTCTAAAGTTACTACATTTTTATTATTCTAATTTTGTTCAAATTAAAATGATGAGGATCCCATATCTAATGGAGGTTGATTATGTCAATTCTCTTGGAAAAAGGAGTCTCAAGTAAAAAAAGGCCAAGACTTGGACATCCGCTACCATATCAAGCATCATGCATATACCATTTGCTGGTAGGCAACAAACTAGCTAGCTGACAGAGTGTGCCTTTCATCCACACATCACATAGAAGCTGTTCTTATCAAGATAATCAATTACAGAGGCTTTCATACAGGCTCCAATACCAATTAATAGTGATAGCGAATGATGCATTATAGGGCAAATCATACCTTAGATATATATCTCTAGCAAGTTAGCTCTAACTAGATGGCATTGGATCAAGCAACTCCTCTACTCAAAAGACCCGCTTTTGGCTACACTTGATATATAGCACCTTGAAGCTGTGCCAAAGATCAAAAACTTGCATCCTCCATGTGCGATTATATTCAGCTCTTAAAATTTATTGCATCCTTGTAGAGTGGAAGAGCTGTCAAACAAGTCGAAGAGGACCTCTCCAAAAAGAAATGGATGACTACTGGTTGAAATCGGCATGCATGGTTTTTTTTTTTTTTTGCTTTGAAGTCAGAAAGGCTAAGCAACCTTCACGTTAACGCAATCTGCGAATACTTTAGCCTTTAGGCCTCGACACGCACGTGCCTTGAGATCTACGTACGTTCTATGGTCCTTATATTTACTTGCCATCTGTTTCTAATGCTACATAAAAAGCGAAGTCAACAGCCAAAAAAAAAAAAAAAAAAAAGAAAAGAAAAAACTTTATTCCCACCTAAAGTTCTAAATAATGAAGTCTTCGTCCCCTCCCTACTCTTGTTCTTCCCGTAGGAAGAGCTCCATCGCTTTCTACCTTACTACCGTACTCTTCGTCTCCTATCTAGCCATGCTCTATGTGGAGGACTTAACCTTCGTCCTCAGGCAATCTTTACTGAAGTCACGGGAGGTCCACAACTCGGAGCCACATGAACAGCAGCAACAGGAAACCGTATCGACCCAAGGTTGGAGTCCCAACAATGATTTCAGTGCTAAAGTTTTGTATAGTTTTGTTTTGTTTTGTTTTATATTGAATCGAAAGGCAGTTGCAGGAGATGATGGTCTCCTGCCGTTTGCCATCGGGAGGACGGAGGAAGGGTGCGATGCGTTCAGTGGCGGGTGGGTCTACGACGACGCCTCGAGGCCTCCATACGCCGATCACGACTGCCCTTTCATGGAAGCTAAGCTCAAGTGCCAGTCGAATGGGAGGCTCGACAACGCGTACGAGAAGTGGAGATGGAAGCCTCGTGGCTGCTCGGTTCCGAGGTAAACCTCGCAGTCGCAAGGATATATATAAATATATATATGGAATTATATATATATATGGAGGAATTATCATACGACATGCAATTGGATTACTACTACCAGGCATGAAGT
Source organism: Calamus simplicifolius (assembly GCA_900491605.1). NCBI lineage: Eukaryota > Viridiplantae > Streptophyta > Magnoliopsida > Arecales > Arecaceae > Calamus > Calamus simplicifolius. The sequence goes on along the minus strand of UESW01003978.1, from coordinate 155,455 downwards.
AATTCGAGAATAAACAACTCTCATCAACGTGTCTATCATTACGAGATCAAAATATAAAATTTATTTATTTTTATAACAATAATCGTTTTAAATTCTGTGGGATAAAAATATATCCTTTTTTTTCCGTGGAATAAGACCCTCACCATCTCTTGTTCTATTCATTAGCCATTTTAGTCAACGTCCTCACTAGTATCTGTGTCTCCTTCCTGTTCTTCCTTTCTTTATTTTTTTTCTCCTTTTTAAATTATATATTTTGTTTCTTCCTTTTCTTATTTTCTTATCAATTCCTTTTCCTTTCTTTCTTTTTTTTTTTTTTTTTTTTTATTCTTTCCTCTTTTCTTTCTTCTTTTTTCTCTCCTTTCTTTTTTTCTATTTTCTATTTTTTCTTCCTTTATTTCTTTCCTTTTTTTTTTTTTTTTCCTTCATTTCTTTCTTTTTTTTCCCCTTCGATTTATTTTTTATTTCTTTATTCTCTCATTCATTCCTTTCAATGCTTTCTTTCTTTCTATTCTTTTTTTTTTTTAATTTGCTGACTCAATTCCTATTACTGCCTTCCTATCTTTCTTTTTCTACTTCTATCTTCCAGTTTTTATTTTTTTTTTCTCTCTATTTATTTCTCCATGCAAATAGGTTTTAGAATCTTAAAATAGTCAAGAAACCTACCATCATGCGAACGCTTAAAACCTAGCTTATTATGAAATATATCAGGCCACTGTAACGATCCTTTCTACCATACACAACAGTTATAATTGTTCACGTACATTTATGCACCCATAAATATATGATAATTTTAGAAATCGAATTATGATTGTTAATTAACCTTATCTGTGGTCAAATGATTCACTAACGTGCTCTCGTGACGTGACTAAAAAATTACAGCTTCAACGCGACCTTTATGCTCGAAAGGCTCCGAGGGAAGCGGGTGCTGTTCGTCGGAGACTCGTTGACCAAGGGCCAATTCGTCTCCATGCTGTGCCTCCTACGTGGTTCAATCCCCGCCCACTCGAGCCTCCATAAATTCAATGAAAACCACGTCATATTTGCCGCTCCGGTAATCTACGTTCAATGTTTTAAGTACACATTTTGACTAACATCCTGTCTGGAGCAAATTAATTCCATACTTTTATGAAATTCATTTAAAAAACCAAGATTTACTCTAGTGGAAATACAATAAATTATGAATTTAAAATTTGGATTATCAAATGACTTGAAATTGCTTTTCCTAAATTGATAGGATTTACAAATAAATTATATAGAATGAAGGAAACAAAAATTTTAAATAAAATTACCCCTTGTTATGGATATTATTACTACTACTACTACTACTACTACTATGAGGATGATGATTATTATGACAAATTAATAATGATTATTATAATATACAATTAATACTATATTATGTGCTAATATTATGATAAATTATATGATATAATAATAAAATAATAAAATTATTATATTAATATTATCTAATGTATTAATATTATATAATAATATAATGATATATATTATATTATATATGATAATATAGCATGATAATTAATATATATCTTTACCTTATATAAATAATATTATTATAATTTAGAATAATATAATTATTTATATAATTATATTTATATATGTTTTTAAGTACTTAACAAATTATTAGTGTTAATTATATTTAACATAATATATTAAATTATGTTATTAAATATAATAATTAATATAATTAAATGTGATTTGAAAATATAATTAACATAATAATTTTTAACCATTATTTTTAAATAATTATTAAATAAGAGTAATTTAGGAAAATGAAACATCGAAATGAATTTTCATTTCTTTCAACACGGTTTTATGCATAGTAGATCGATCAAACATGAAATTAAATTTGTTTACAAATGAATATTACTTTGAAATTAATTTCATTTAGAAATCAATTACCCAGTGGCTTATATATGTTCTAAATGGAGCCTGAAGCATTTTGGAAATAAAAGAATCCTGTGATGCGAAAACTAATAACCATACTATATGAACAGGAATATAATGCTACGATTGAGTTCTACTGGGCACCCTTTCTCGTCAAATCAAATTGTGACAATCCCACCTTTCACAGCGAGTTAGATAGAATAATTCATGAATATTCTGGGTCTCTTGAGGGCCATGCCCAGTATTGGATGGGAGCCGATGTTTTGGTCTTCAACACATATGCATGGTGGCAACCAGGAAGAATGATGAAGATAGTGTAATGTCCACAGCCCACCAACTTCATATCACCCTTATATCTCTTTCTTCTACAAATTTGCTTACCAACCTTCATGCATGGTTTCACAGTCGACGGAATCGGGGCAAGAAATACACGATGATGATGAAGGCGGAGGATGGCTATCGGTTGGTGCTGAAGAGCATGGTGAACTGGTTGGAGAAGAACATGGATCCAAAGAAGACCAGGGTCTTCTTCACAACCATGTCACCTACCCATTTTAGGTAAGCCATTTCTCTGTCTATAGTTTCTTTTGGTTGCTATAGAAGTGAGCTATGTTAGATACATAGATCAGGCTATGTCTTAACTCGATATCAGTCTAAAACCCTTTTGGGCTTTGAGTCGGGCTCCTACTGATAAAAAATTTTCAAAAACTAGAGTCGAGCTCAATCAAAGCTCAGACCTACCCCAAAATCCAATCGAGCCAACTCATAAAAGTCCCTTTTGAGTCAAAAATTGGACCAACAGAATAATTTACAGTTTTTAAGTGTATATACAAAAAAAAAAAATATTTTAAATAATCACACCTTATTATTCAAGAAAATTTGCTGTAACATAAAGAGCTATTTTCATATAGTTAATAAAAAATTTAAGAGGGCCACTAAAATTCAAGGTTTTGGGATTGAATTTGAATTAGATTGGAAGCTGACTGTGGGCCTATAAGTTTAGGCTTCCTCGAGTTGAGTTTGGGCTAAGCTAAGTAATAACCCAGTCCTATCTAAATAAATTGAAACCTAGCTCATGCTTTGTTCTAAGAGAAAGCCTTGCTGCAGTATAGCAGAAGCTACAATAAAAGCCGTGTAGCACCACACCTGATAATACTATGCAAAGGAAAAAAAAAATGCTTCAGTCCTTGGCATGCGCCCGTGCAAGTGTCACGCACCAATTGTCGAGGGTGGTGTAGCACGCGCTTCACTCCCAGTGCAGCAAGACTTTCTTCCATTCTAAAGTCTAATGGGCTCTGAGCCCACTTCCCTTCCCTATGTGGTTAAGAATATAGAGGAATCCCCATACCCCACCAAGGGCAAAGTTTAATTGGCCCTCAAACTAGTTTGGCATCAATGCCTAATTATGTCAAGGAAAGGTCTCCAAAGGATTCTACAGAACTGCCTAAGGTAAAGGATAGCATGTCCAGTCTTGAATTTAATTCTTCTTTTAACTGATTAAAGTCATCCTTCAATTGATTAATTTCATTTGACCTGTGACTGATCATACTCAGCAAGTAAGCTTCTTAACTGATCAAGTTGTTCATTAGAAAATCTTCCAGAATTTGTAATAGGCAGATATGGAGGTGATGGTATAGAACTCGGTCCGGCCTCCGAAGGTCCAGCAGACGAAGGTCCCGCAAAAGATGAATCAGGGACTGATGGTCCCGCAGTAGATGGTCCCGGGATTTCTTCTATTCTGGTTCCCTCTGCACCATCCCTATCTGTTCTTTCCTCTCTCCTCATCCAAACACCATTAACTTTCTTAAATCCCATTCTATGAATAGTAGAAGTGCTGTAATAATCAGTGTGTTCATTTTCCATGATGAGCACACCCTGGCTTCTAAAAACTAATGTCAGAATCATACCGTATGGCAGTGTTGATCTTTTCTTAGTAGCTACCTCTGCCATGTAACCTATCATCATGCCAGCTAAATTGACTGGCCTTCCAGTTATAATGCAGTCCATCATCAGAACGTCTCGCTCCGAGACATACTCGAATCTCCCTATTTTTGGAAATAAGATTCTACCACATATATTATGCAATAATCTGAGTTCTAGGTTTAACTGATTTGCAAAGATCTCTTCGAACTCAGTCACATCTCTTCCTAGCATCCTTGATAGTGCACCACTTCTGTCATTAAGTTGACATTCCATTAAACCAACAGTGGGCATTCTAATAGGGTTCCAAGAATCTCAGTTGTTACCGTAACCCTAGTTCCTCTCACTGTGCTTATCAATCCTCCTTCTCCTCTGCTTAATCCATTATAAAACTCCCTTACCAATGCTGGATATGTGGGCAAATCTAGTGAGCACACTTTCTCCCATCCCATATCCCTTAGATTTCTTCCAATAGAGAAACCCTCCGATTCAAATAAATCAAAATTAACTTTTCTCCCTGTGGTAATGGTCTTACCAGCTAATTGATCGACCTTAGGAGATGAGGGTGAAGGTGGAGAATCCTCTTGAGTGGCCGAAGAGGAAGAAGGCGATGGTTGCCTCCGAATCGTGCGTCTCTTCGTTGGAACGGATGCTCCAGCGACGAATCCGCGCTTCTTTGGAGCCATTGAGAGGATTGGAAGGTTAATCAGGGGTTTTGAGTGGATTTGGGGAAGTTGGAAAAGTTTGGAGTTCTTAGAACGGTTTAGGAGACGATTGGAATGATTGGGGGTCGACTCCGCCTTTTTATTTTTGACCTAACTCGACTTAGAGTCGACTCCCGAAAACTGGGTGTCGGCTCCGAGCTAGAAAGTCTGTCAGCGCTCGTATTAGAGTCGGCTCCACAAAAGCCAGAGTCGGCTCTAATCACTTAGACAGAAAATCAAAAACTCAGGTGTCGACTCCGCAAACTGTCAGAGTCGGCTCTAACAGTTTCAGAGATAAAAAATTGAGTTTCAAGCATTTGAAACTGTTCAATTTAATCATCAAATTATAGATTAAAGTTATTTAGCAATTGGGGAAACATTGAATCAAGATCTAGATAGATTTCTTATTGAAATATCAAGATTTTTCAAGAAAATGATGAAATCTAGATTGATGTCCTTAAGAGTTTCAGAAAACTATTCCAAAGGATCACAAACTCCTAATTCTCCTCTAAGATAACAAAATCTTTCTTCACTTAAGGGTTTTATTAATATATCTGCAAGTTGTTCTTCAGTATTCATATAATCAAGACAAATTTCATTATTGGCTACATGTTCTCTTATAAAGTGATATCTTATTTCAATATGCTTTGTTCTTGAATGTTGAATTGGATTTTTAGTAAGATTTATTGCACTTGTATTATCACATCTTATGGGTGTCTTATCAAGTGTGATACCATAGTCTTCAAGTTGTCTCTTAATCCATAGGATTTGAGCACAGCAACTTCCTGCTGCAACATATTCTGCTTCCGCAGTAGATAATGCAACTGAATTTTGCTTTTTGCTAAACCATGAGATTAAGTTACTTCCTAAAAATTGGCATGCACCACTTGTGCTTTTTCTATCTAACTTGCATCCGGCATAATCAGAATCTGAGTATGCAATTAGATTTAATGTGGAGTCTCTAGAATACCATAAACCTATATTTTTTGTTCCACTTAAGTATCTTAGTATTCTTTTAACAGCTATTAAGTGTGATTCTTTAGGTTCTGATTGAAATCTAGCACATAAACATACAGAAAACATAATATCTGGTCTACTTGCTGTCAAATAAAGAAGGGATCCGATAATACCTCGATAGTATTTTTGATCAACCTTTTTACCTTCTTCATCTTTGTCCAGCTTGCATGAAGGACTCATTGGTGTTCCGAGGGGTTTAATTGATTCCATACCAAATTTCTTTAGAATCTCTCTTGTGTACTTTGTTTGGTTGATAAAGATACCCTCTTTGCTTTGTTTGATTTGGAGTCCAAGGAAGAAGTTGAGTTCTCCCATCATGCTCATCTCGAATTCTCCCTGCATCAACTTTGCAAATTCTTGACAAAGAGAATCGTTAGTAGCACCAAAAACAATGTCATCAACATATATTTGTACTACAAGTAAATCTTTACTTTTTCTTTTCAAAAATAATGTTTTATCAACATTTCCTCTTGTGAAATCATTTTCAATTAAGAATTTACTTAACCTATCATACCAAGCTCTAGGTGCTTGTTTCAAACCATATAAAGCTTTGTGCAATTTAAAAACGTGATTTGAAAATTCGTGATCTTCAAAACCTGGTGGTTGTTCTACATAAACTTCTTCATTTATAAATCCATTTAAAAATACGCTTTTAACATCCATTTGAAATAAGTTAAAGTTCATATGACATGCAAATGCAAGTAAAAGTCTAATGGCTTCTAATCTAGCTACAGGTGCAAAGGTTTCATCAAAATCAATACCTTCTTCTTGATTATATCCTTTTGCAACAAGTCTAGCTTTGTTTCTAATTACTATGCCATTTTCATCTAGTTTATTTCTAAAAATCCATTTTGATCCTATTACTGAATGATTTTTAGGTCTTTCAACTAAAGTCCATACATTATTTCTTGTAAATTGATTTAATTCTTCTTGCATTGCTAACATCCAATTATTATCTTTTTCAGCATCTTCTATAGTTTTAGGTTCAATTTGTGATACAAATGCAAGATGATTACTAATATTTTTCATATATGATCTAGTTCTTATACCTTGAGATGGATCACCTATAATCAATTCCTTGGGATGACTATGGGCATATCTCCAGTCTCTTGGAAGATCTATATCATTATGATCAATATTGACATCATCGTCCTTATGTGAATCATCATCTTTAGCTTCTTGCTCATGATCTGAAGATACTTCAATATTAAGTTTTTCAAGATCTTTTACAATTATGTTTGTATCTTCCTCATCATCAATCTTTTCAGATCCAGTTGCTAAAGATTCATCAAACACTACATGTATGGATTCTTCAACAATTAAGGTTTTCTTGTTAAAGATTCTATAAGCTTTACTAGTTGTTGAATAACCTAGAAAAATTCCTTCATCAGATTTAGCATCAAATTTTCCTAAGTTGTTTTTACCATTATTATGAATAAAACATTTACATCCAAATGCATGAAAGTATTTTATATTTGGTTTTCTTTCATTCCATAATTCATAAGGTGTTTTCTTTAAGATTGGTCTTATTAGGGCTCGATTTAAGATGTAGCATGCTGTGTTAATAGCTTCCGCCCAAAAGTACTTTGGTAGGTTACTTTCGCATAGCATGGTACAGGCCATGTCTTCTAGAGTCCTATTTTTCCTTTCAACTACACCATTTTGCTGTGGAGTCCTAGGGGCTGAAAAATTATGATTAATTCCATTTTCAGTGCAGAAATTTTCAAATAAGTGATTTTCAAATTCTGTTCCATGATCACTTCTTAGAGATACTATAGTAGTGTTTTTCTCATTTGTGACTTTCTTGAAGAATTTCAGGAATATCGAGAAAGTCTCATCTTTGTGAGCTAAAAATATTACCCAAGTATATCTAGAATAATCATCTACAATCACTAGACCATATTTCTTTCCTCCTAGACTTGTGGTTCTAGTTGGTCCAAATAGGTCCATGTGAAGTAGCTCTAAAGCCCTAGAAGTTGAGACAACATTTTTAGATTTGAAAGAACTTCTAGTTTGTTTTCCAAATTGACATGCATCACATATTTTGTTGTTTTCAAAATCTAACTTAGGTAAACCTTTAACTAAATCCATTTTAATTAGTTTTGAAATAAGGTGTGTGCTTGCATGACCTAATCTACGATGCCATAACCATCCAATATCATTTATGTTAGCATTGTCAGCAATTAGGCAATGACTACTTTCAGATATTTTGTCTAAGTCAACTAAGTACACATTGCCATATCTATAACCAGTAAAAACAATGCTATCATTAATGGAATCAGATACTATGCAAATAAAGATTTAAATGAAACATTAAAGTTCTTATCAAAGGTTTTCCATTCCTTCCTTCGTTGGAAAGAAAGGATCGAGAGATTTAATGAATCAAATTCATTTTGTCCTTCCAAGAGTATCATTTTTCCTCCCATTAAAGAATCCGAAAGGCCATCCACTTTTTAACGTGCGGACTGCTTTCGTTTTTCCAAGAACTTTTGGTCTCGCGGCCAAGGGAGCCGCAGCGCACACACACAGAGAACTATAAATATGCAGAAAAATCAAACCAAAGCCAGCTAGACGCAAATCCGACCCATTCTGGCCCCACCTACCTGCCGTGGATGGGCCCAGCTTACAGCTTAGTAATTGTGATGCACTAAGTTAATCTTCATTAAAGAATGTAACATCACCCAGCTGCCACGAATGGGACTCTCCCTTGTCCCTGAGAGCGTCTATATGCACCCCAATTGCAGTTTTTTATGCACAGTTACAATCATATTTATTTCCGATAAATATTTCTGTATGCATAATTTATTTATGCTTAGTGTATAAATTTATTTATGCCTAGTGTATAAATGTGTTTTATGCATTTTTTTTCTGCTTGGCATAATATACTAATTTATGCATTAGGGGTGTTTGTCTTCTGCATGTATATTTATGCTTGGTGCATAAAGAATATATATGTTGTTTTAGTTGACATGCGGATTTGTTCCAAAATTTAAAAAGTGGATTACATAGATATGTTCTATGGAAACTTATCAGATTCTGTGTTCCATCTTATTGAATGAGTGATGATTATGAGCATAGCAAAATTTTCGATCTCATTCATAAGATAGAACATTTGAAATCTGATTTTTTTTTCCTCACTAACAGTAACATATGTGCCTGATGTCCATACCTTGCTTGACCAACAGAGAGTGATGGCCTCCAAATCTGTTATTGCTGATCTCAACAAAGGTGAGAAGCTAGATGGACAAAACTATGACATGTGGCATAGGAAAATCCAATACCTGCTGAATGACTTAGAAGTCTTGGAAACCCTGACAACTTGTATGACACCACCAGCGCCTGGCACTACTGAGCAACATCGCCTTGATCGGGAAGCCTATGACAATTGGGTCAAGAAAGATCGTTGTGCACGCTTTACTATGTTGAGCAGCATGCACAATGATCTTATTGGCAATTTTGAGCATTGCCAGACTGCTCAGGATATGTGGAACCAGCTCAAGATAAGGTTTGGTCAAACTTCGGCGACAAGGCTACGTGCCTTGAACCTTAGATTCATTCAGTATGTCAAGGATCCCGATCATTCCATGTCGACCCACCTTCGTGTGATGGGAAACATGATTAGGGATATGAAGGCTGCTGGAGTTGAACTTACTGATGAGCAACAGGTCCTAGCAGTGATTCGTTCACTACCTGACCCTCAGTGGAGTCAGATGAAGCTCTTGATGACTCATAGTGAGCACATCAAGACTTTTGAGGATATTGCTCGTCATCTTGAGCTAGAGGTTGATCGAATTGAGACTTCCCTTCCTTCGGCCTATGTGGTTACTGATGGGTCTTCGAGGCCCAAGAACAAACAGAAGGTAAAGGCATGTAACAGAAGTGCTCAGGGATATAAAGGAAAAAATGTGGCCAAACCTAAGCGAGGACGTCGAGGGGGCAAGAGAGATGTGACAAAGATTAAGTGCTACAACTGTGGAGCAAAAGGCCACTTTGCTCGTGATTGCACTGAGCCAAAGAAGGTAAGCTCCATATTAAGCTCTCTCTATGTTTGTTCATATGCATTAGTTGCTAACACTCTCCCCGATTGGATTGTAGATTCGGGAGCGAACAAACATATAGTGCGAGATCGAGCTGGGTTTGTGGATTTTCACCGGATACCTGTCAATACCCAGTTTGTCATGCTTGGGAATAGTCTGCGTGAGCAGGTTTTGGGAGTAGGAGCATATCGTGTTATGCTTCGTGGTGGACATGTGTTGATCCTACATGACGTTTTGTATGTTCCAACTATCCGGTGTAATCTTTGTTCTGTTCTTGCCCTGTTGACACTTGGTTACACTTTTAATTTTTCTGGTGACTGTATGTCAGTCTATCTTGATGGTGTTTTATCTTTTTGTGGATATTTGTCACAAGGTTTCTTTAGACTGGATGTTGAAATGAGTGCTTATTATCCCTCTTTCTCTTGTGCTTCTATTCCTGCCAATGATAGTTTTCTGTGGCATGCCCGACTTGGTCATGTGGGCCAAGATCGGATGGAAAGAATGGCTAAAGCTGGGCTATTGGGCCCTCTTACCAAGATAAGTCTACCTGTGTGTGAGTCTTGTCTAGCAGGAAAGGCAACAAGAAAGCCTTTTGGTAAGGCTTCTAGGGCCTCTCATCCATTAGAGCTAGTTCACTCTGATATCTGTGGACCCATGAGTGTCAAGGCGCGACATGGCGCTTCCTATTTCCTCACATTTATAGATGATTTTTTGCGATTCGGGTATGTATACCTGATTTTCCACCGCTATGAAGCGCTGAATTGTTTCAGACGATTTTTAGCTGAGGTAGAAAATCAAAAGGAGAGGTCTTTGAAGACTCTCCGGACTGATAGAGGTCGCGAATATCTATCTGAGCAATTCCAGCGGCTCTGTGAGGAAAAGGGGATACGCAGGCAGCTTACCATTCCTGGGACACCGCAACAGAATGGTGTTGCCGAGCGTCGCAACAGGACTTTACTAGACATGGTTAGGTCGATGATGGCGCAAGCAAATCTTCCGATTAGTTTCTGGGGCGATGCGTTGTTGACTGCTGCCTACATCCTTAACCGTGTACCTAGTAAAACGGTATCCTCCACTCCATATGAGCTATGGCATAGCATGCGACCCTCTGTGGATCATTTGCGCCCTTGGGGCTCAGCAGGATTTGTTCACAATGCCTCCCATAAGTTGGGAAAGCTGGGTCCTAAAGCCAGCAAAAAGGTGTTCATCCGGTACCCTGAGAATTCGAAGGGTTACGTGATGTATGGAGCACATCCTGATGGAGGGTTGACTGAAGTGGAGTCCAGAGACGTGGATTTTCTAGAGAATGAATTCCCGAGTATTGGTGAAATTAGAAAGGACCTGTCCCTGTATGAGTTACAGGAGGACCTTCCCACTATCTCTGGCGAGGGAGGAGATTTTCCACCTATCTTAGAGATCGCCACAGATAGTGGGAATGCTAGGCCCAGTGGGAGTGTCGCACCAGACAGAAGGAGCGCACAAGCTGAGCCTAGTAGGAGCTCACCTATGAGGGTTGATGCACCATCTGCTGAGCCTAGTAGGAGCTCACCTATGAGGGTTGATGCACCATCTGAGAGCGGTCTTCAGGGTCCAGATCCACAGTTACGGAGAAGCAAACGTGGTCATATTCCACGATGATATTTTGAAATCGAAGGGAATGTGTTTCTCTGCACTCCGTTGGATCCAGATGAGCCTGCTTCTGTTGAAGAGGTGCTCAATTCACCTGCTCATAGTGAGTGGCAAGCTGCTATGGAAGACGAGATGGTATCGATGGCCAAGAATCATGTGTGGGACTTGGTAGACCTTCCGCCTGGGCGCAAATCTATAGGAAATAAGTGGGTTCTTAAGATTAAGCGTAAGGCTGATGGGTCAATTGATAAGTACAAGGCTCGTCTAGTGGCAAAGGGCTATACCCAGATGGAGGGTATAGATTTTGAGGAGACATTTTCTCCTGTGGTGAGATTTGCCTCCATTCGCCTGATCCTAGCTATTGTAGCCCATTTAGATTTGGAGCTACAACAAATGGATGTTAAAACAGCGTTTCTTAATGGATGCTTGGATGAAGAGATCTATATGGATCAACCCTTGGGCTTTGTGACCAAAGGACAGGAGGGCAAAGTGTGCCGCCTTAGAAGATCCATATATGGTCTCAAGCAGTCATCTAGGCAATGGTACCTCAAGTTTCATGAAGCCATTACATCGATTGGCTTAGATATGATTGAGGAAGACCACTGTGTATACATTAAGAAATCAGAAGATGGGATTCTGATCTTGGCGTTGTATGTAGATGATATCCTAATTGCTGGGAGTTCTATTGGTGTGATCAATGCCACTAAGGAGTGGCTGTCCTCTGTCTTTGAGATGAAGGATATGGGTGAGGCAATTTTTGTGCTGGGAGTGAGGATCCTAAGGAATCGTGCTAAGAGGTTTCTTGGTTTGTCACAAGAAACGTATATTGAGAAAGTCTTAGAACGATTCCGAATGCACTATTCTAAACCCGTTGATACCCCAATAGAGAAGGGCTGTACTTTAAGCATCGATCAGTGCCCTAAAACTGATGAGGAGAGGGAAAAGATGAGCAGGATCCCCTATGCTAGTGTAGTAGGGAGCTTGATGTACGCTATGTTGTGTACTCGCCCTGACATTTGCTTTGCAGTCGGCTTGGTTAGCCGATATCAAAGTAATCCAGGACTTGCTCATTGGGTTGCAGTTAAAAAGATTTTTCGTTACCTTCGTGGTACTGCCAATCTCACCCTATGCTATCAGGGTGGAGATTTGAGATTAAAGGGTTTTTATGACTCTGATTGGGCTGGTGATAGAGATGAGCGTAGATCTACCACCGGATATGTGTTTATTTTTGGAGGTGGAGCTGTCACTTGGTGCAGTAAGAAACAAAGCTGTACCGCCCTGTCCACCATGGAAGCCGAATATATTGCTTGTTCGGCTGCTGTCCAGGAGGCTATATGGCTAAGGAGGTTCTTGAGGCGATTTGAGATATCTGCTACTCCACATGAGGCTATTCAGATCAGTTCTGACAGTATGGCAGCATTACAATATGCTAAGGATCCTAAGTACCATGGAAGGACCAAGCATATTGACATCAGATATCACTTCATTAGAGACATGGTCAAGCAAGGAGAAGTTATCCTACAGCATATCTCCACCGGCAGGATGCTGGCTGATCCTCTGACGAAGCCTATTCCTAGGGATGTGTTCCAGGCTCATGTGAGGGGTCTAGGTCTGTATAGAGTGTGACAGACTGTGATATGTTTCAGACTTATATAGGAGTTTGTGTCTGTTTTTTGTCAGACAGGGATTGTATGGACATCAATGACTATGTGTTAAAGTTTATGAAATGTTTATTTTCATTATTATGATGAGTTCATATTTATAGGCACATATGTGTATAAATGTCACAGGCTTAGATCAGCCCACTCACACGGGTGATCGCCCTGACACTTTGTAGTGGGCAGGATGAGACTAATGTAGCCATTATAGATGCTTGAGTAGCAATGCATGAGTTGCAGAATGCATAAGTTGAAAAATGGGCTACATATATTATAACTGAATAGATTATAATAATAGTCGCCTCAGTATGGACTGAGATGAGACTCAGGAGAGTCGAGTACGGTGAACAATGCATATATAATGTATGCATTTTGATATGTCAACTAAATCGTACTAAGCCTGTTGTAGCCGAACTAGGAGCATTAGTGAGTGCTCGAGTCAAGCAACTTTGTGATGCTTGGACTTGTGTTCGTACGGTGTTTGAGTATGACATGGCCCATTGAGTGGGAGCTCCACCGTAACATGTATTATGTTACATGTGCTTAAGACGACCTTGTAAGGAGTAACGTGATATATACCCTCTCCGTTACTGTGTGAGCCTTACAACTATGTTGTGTCCTTGGACTTGAACCTATATCATGAAGTTGGAGTTCAGGTTGACTTCCTTAGCCTTGTCCTCCAGGGTCATGGAATTGATACGGCCACATGAGACAATCCTAGGAAGTCAACTGGATAAAGATGGACTGGTATGAGTGTTCAAGGAAGATTATTCGTGACCACATCTTATGTTTGTGATCCATTGCCCGGGCAATCATGTGTATGAGTTGCATATGATTATGGATACTAACATTATGACTTTGTGTTTTTCAAGTACTGCTCAGGGTAGATCTCTTGAGGGATTGAGAGTACTTGATCAGGTGTGATCGAATTATCTAGGACACAGACGGGATTGGATTATATTCTAGTTCACTGCGTTAGTTATTTATTAACTTAATGCAGTTTATCCACTATGTGTCACTGTGTGTGAGTTTCGTCGGGTCGCACACCCCACCGCACTGCATGTTGAGAGAAAAGAGGTTATTATGTTCCTGTGTGGACGAGTGGGAGATTGTTGGCCTGGGTGCTAATTAATGCGTCCACTCGGAATCCGAAGAGTCCCATAAGTGGGGGACTCTTCGGAATAGAAGCAGACTCTTCGGAAGATAAGCCTCGGGCTTATCCGTCTGTGTGAGCCCTCTTTAAAATGTGAGACCGAAGGTGTCTTCTGAGAGAGAAGTCTTCGGAGAGGAAAGGTGTTCTGAGAGAAGACACAAAGGCTCTTTCTCCTCTTTCCTACGGCACCGCGGCTTAGGGGTGTGGATGCATTGAGGACTCTGGTAGCCCTCGACGGCCGACGATCCCGTTTCCGCTGCTGTTTCCGCTGCTGCCAATATTGAGGTATGTCCTTTATCTTTGGCACCTTCAACGGTACCTTCATATTCAATTGTCCATATTGATCAGTCATCAGTCAATGGGAAACTTGCCGCTTAAATTTGACCAAATCTATTCCATAAACATGACAGATCCTTTAAAGGCAACACTGTCTTCTGAACTCGTCCATCCGAAACCTAGGCATTACGAACACTTCATGTTTGAGCGGAACAAATTCATCTAGGAAAAAATCCATGGATTTGTGATCAACAATTTCAAGTTAAGAAAAAAAGAAGATATTTTTATGCCAATTAGAGCACAAAAATGGCAGAATTACTGTGTTTTAATTCGAAATTAGACATATCAAAAAGTAAAGAATTCGCAACTCAGATCCCAACTCCCCCAAATCCATCCAAAGAACAGCTCTTTCTTTTCTTTTTTTTTCGGACGATTAATTCCAATCATCACGCAGATCGGAAGCGAGAAAATAAAAGAACAAAGCAACTAGAATAACGATCCATGGATCGAAATCCGAATTCTACTAGGGATAAGGGGAACCCACATTGATGTCGTCGCCGACGGAAGAAATCTCCTTGTTGGCCTTCTTATTGAACCAGTAGGTCCCCAACTTGCTCAGCATCTGATCCATCTCTCTCACTCTGGAGTGGAGAGGTGACCTCGAGTTGAGTTCTAAACGCCGGTCTCTTTCTTCGCTGCGAAGCGAGATCACGAGGGAGAGACCGGAGAGAGGAATTGCGGCTGCCCTGCGACCATATGTCAACAGTGCATCCAACGGACCAGCTGTGTAACGCCCATGCAAACGTGGCTGTTTGCGAGTTTAGCTTGGGACGCTTCGAGCGAGATCAGGAGGAGCCTTTTGGTATGATTATTTTAAAATAAAATATTTTAAAATATGAGCTATTTTTATGTAATTTAACGATTTAGTGATTAATAAACATATTGCATTGCCTTTCTAGCCTAGCAAAAATATATAAGAAATTGTATGCATTTTTTTTTTTTTTGCTGTTATGTTGACATGGATTTGAAAATATAAAAATACCTATATATCTCAAGTCATCAAAGGATTATTTTCTTTAGTCTGCTTCAAAATATAATTTTCTTAAATTGAATGCCAATCATTATATAAAAATATTTTAGCTATAAAACAATTGTTATATCATTATAAAATTATAGTGATAAAATATAACTATATTATCATCGGCTACAACTAGCTAACGTGATCTCATAAGTAATAACTGATTATATCGATTGATGGCAATTTAACAAAGTTTAGTTAATTAACAAAGTTTTGATAATTTAACAAAGTTGCATACCACCTGCATAATTTTTTGGCCTTGGATTTAGCATTTTTAATTTTTAATGATGATGAAAAAAAGAAAAAAAATCATTTAAAATAGAAATTATGTTCAAATCAGTTGAAGATTGATTAATCATGTGTTAACTTAAAGTTAATAGGATCCAACATAGCTTACATTTCAGTGGTTAGCATATAATGATTAATGACCTAGAAAATATTTAATTTATTTAGCTTAATTGTAATATATTATTAAGGATAATTTTGTGATGAACCTACAATCTTTGTTTCTTAAAAACGAGCTGATATACTATACAATTGTAGCTCTTTTCATATGTGTTGAATGTTAGGTACAGTTATTATTTTTTTTAAAAAATAATATTTTAATACTTACTACTTAATTTTATCATATAATACTTTTATAACCTTATATAATGCCCATGTGTTTTCAGAATTATTATTACTTTGGGCACCATTTACCAACAGCCTAACTAAAACTTCATATGATTTATCTAAATAATCCTTTCAATCATTTATTACGTTATAATTATATTTTAAGGGGTGAGTAAGTTAAATTTTTTTTTTAAGGCCGCATTATAAAATATAAACTATTATTTTACCTAAGGATCTGACGAGCTTCTGATACGAGTTGGTATGTGGTTCGAGTAGAACCGATCCTATCCGCCCGATCTGTACCACAGGTAATGGTAATGTGAATTACCTACAAGATAGATTATCACTAAATGGATTGCCAGTAATGTTGATTACTATGTTTGGTATGCATGTTACAGTAATATTGATTAGTGTGTTTGGTATGACAAACAGATTACCGGTCATATAACATTAAATTTTCAAAATACCTCTAAATCAAATTCATATACTAAATCAAATCTATTAAAAATTTTTAAAATACCTCAAAATATTCCTAAATCAAAGTATTTATATATAAGTAGAAGATACTAGATTTAATTATTTTTTAAAATTAAAATATATTTTTAATCTTTAAACATTTATTCAATTTTTTTATTCTTAAACTTTCAATTTATTTATTATATTTTAATATTTTATTACATAAAATTAATTAGATTAATAGAATAATTGATATATTATGATAATATGAATCGATCGATTAGTTGATAGCAAAAAAAAGTAAGTTATTTTTTAAATTTTAAAAAGAAATATAATTAGACATTATCAATTTTAAATTACTACATTATCAAGGAGATATTGCTAAGAATACTATTTTTTTAAAAATAGTAATTAATTTGTTTTAATTTTTTAAGTAAATTAATTTAAAAAATAGTAATTAAAAATTAATTTAATAAAAATAGTAATAAAAAATAAATTTATTAAAAAATTTAAAAATTAAAAATATCAATTATTAAAAAAATAAATTAAAATTTAAAAATTGAATTAATATATTTAATTAGTTTTAAAATATTTTTAAATATAAAAATATATTATTTTTTAATTTATATAAATAAATTTATTTATATTTATTTATTTTAATTTAAATTAATACATTAAATATATAAATAATAATTTATATAAATAAAATTTTAATAAATAAATAAATAAATTTTAAAAAATAAAACAAATGTATTATATATATATATATATATATATATATATATATATAATAAAATATATAAAAATTAATTTATTTTAAAATATTTTTAATTTAAATCTATTTTTTAAAAAAAAAATTTTTTTTATTTTTTTATTTTATTTTAAATTAATTTTTTTAAATTTTTTTATTAATTATTTTATTTTATTTTTTAAATATTAAATTAATTAAAAATTAATTTTTAATTTTTAATTTTTCTAATAATTTCTAATATAAAGTTAAAAATTTAATTAAAATTTAAAATTTAAAATTTTCAACAAATTTAATTTTTTAATTAATGAAATTAGTTTTTTATTTTTTTAATTAATTTTAATTTATTAATTTTAATTTATTTTTTTATAAATTTTAAAAAGTGGTAATTAAAATTTTTTTAATTTTTTTTAATTTTTGCAATTAGACTTTTTTTATAACTATATGTTTTTTGTTTTTGTTTTTGTTTTATTTTTTTTTCTATTGGATGTTTTTTTATGAACGAATAATATCGTGGTTTATTTTTGTTTGGAGATATAAGAAAAGAGATAACGGCGGCAAGACACGAGAAAAGAGAGAAAAAGAAGGAAATGATTTTGTTTCGAGGAAGGATAATTTTATATTTGTAAAAAAGGTAGGGGCAATTTTGTTAAAAGATAAATTTATTAGATTACAACATATAGGTAATGCCACAGCCCCTTAAGGTAATCTGGATTACCTCCACTGCGGGATAGATTCCTATTTTTAAATTACTGATAATTTAATCTGGATAGATTACCTGCTATCAAACGCCCACTTAGTATTCAATCATCAAATTTATGATATATTTCTTAGTCAGTTTTACCATGTGCCGATTTAAAGGTTTTAGTTACCCTTTCAAATTGAGCAAGATCAATCTTGCTCGTGAGCTATGGAATTCTACAGGATTTGTTGCTTTTTTTTTCTGTTTTTCTTATACCATTAAAAGATTCAGAGCTTAGGTCTGATCAGAAGTTGTAAACCATACCCCTTGCAATAGAATTTGTACGGTTTTGAGTTCCAAGCTTTAGGATTTTCAATTGAACTCTAAATTCCATGAGATTTGAGTACTGTGATTTCAATTGGAAATACCCCGTGAAGTTTTTGGTGCCATGTATTTGCACCGAAGAGCTGAAATTAGAATAGGTTGTTTAATTGTTCATCTTATTTTCTTTCTCCAAATAAGAATAATTGCATGTTTCCAAATTAATCTTTTTGGCACTATGTATATATTTTACATATAAATAAACATTTTGTTATGAGTTGCTTGTTTAATATTTTTATTATTTATTACGGGGCATTTAGTATGGAACGATTTATTTAGGATTGTATTTGGATACATTTCTGCGACCAATGACCTTAGTCTAATATTTAAGGATAAAAATGCTATTCATCCATAGGAATAAAAAGAATAATCAATAAAAATGATCAATATCACTTTTATATTACTATAATATAATTAATGTTATAAAAAATATATTATAATAATATAATTGCATTATAACATTATAATACCATAATATAATATGATGATAGTATGATATTTTATTATAAAATTATAGCTATACTGTAATTGAATTATAATAAAATATTTATAAAAGATAATATTATAGTTCACTATAAATTATATAATAATAACATCAGATAAATAAAGTATTGTAATAATTATAAAATACATCTGAAATCGTTTTAGCATTACTTATTCAAATATCTTTGATTTTTAATAATATATTAAAGAGGTTATTTGTGAATAATTTAAAATTGAATCTTTAACATAGCCAACCGTATCATTGGAGATAAGCTTTATATCACCTAGAATCCTTTATATCGTCAAGAGATAAGAATAACTAGTGATTCTAAAAATATGTGATTTGGCTAAGAAAGAAGTATTGATGGATCAGGGTTATTATATTATATTATATTTTATTTTATTTTATAGGAAGCAATGGAATCATGTTAAATCAATCTTCAAATATACCTAGCATATTTTCTAGGTTCAAATACTTTAAAATGAATCATCTCTTAAGATTTCATGAATTTTAAATAGATCCAGTAATTTTCTTAAGATTATTTGCAACCTATTTAATAGAATTTTTTATGAGTAACGATACTAACCTTTTGTTAACTTAATTTATTTTTTATTTAAAGATATCTTTGATTTCATGATCATATATGTTTAATGTAAATATTGGATGCAAATATTTTCTTCAACCATATTCGGCGAAAAAATTATATATTATTGAGATTAGAAAAAGAAGGAAAAATAAAAACGATAAAAAGAACGTTGAAAAGCCGGTGCCACTTATTTTCGTTCCTCATCCACATGAAAGGAAGCAAAAATGAATAAAAACAACGACAAAGCTGGTAGAGAGAAAGAGAGAGGGAGAGAACAAATTAGACTCGAGAGAGAATGGCCACGGATTGCAACAAGATGGAACATAAAAAAGAAGGATATATATATATATAATGTTTAGTTTAGTTTAGGCCTTCACGCACTGAGTAAACCAACAACGATCTGATCCTGCTCGTCAAGAGGAAACGTGTCGAACAACAATAGTGTACGTACGCTGTACGTTCCTCGTTTCCGCTCGTTTAGAAAACCGACGGTCCTGCTTCCCAAAGGCTTCCGGTGGCGTCGCGGGATACGAGCGGCCGAAATTGAAAATTATTAAAATTTTAAGGCTATATTTGAAATAAAAAATAAAAAAAATTTTTTATTTTAAAAATTATAATAAAAAAATTTTAAAAAAATTAATCAAAGAAAATAATTGATAAATAAAATTATAATAAAAAAATGTTTATATTTATTTATCAATTAGTTTTTTAAGTTTTTTTTGTTTATATAACTCATCAACAAAAAAATATGATGAGAAATAATGTATCGTATTAAAAAATATATATATCATAATTAGTCATTTAATACTTTAACAGCAATAACTATAGTAGTTATCATTAATACAATGGACAGCTAATAGCCATTAGTTACCATTTGTTTCTCAACGGCCGAGCCAAATAGATTCAGATTAACTCCTTCGAATTCAGCCCGACTTTCTATGTCTTATTATCCTATCTTATCTCAATTAGCCCTCGTGTTGGATACGTAGATATCTCAAACTTCAGTTGGATACGATAAGGTCTGACTTGAATTAGGATGGGTTTGTTTTCTTTCTTGCTGTTTTTCTTCAAGAGATATCCTCCAGGGATCGGGTATTGGATTGGGTTCGTTCGGGTTGGGCCATACGTCGCTCTAGGGTGGATCCAATTTAGGTTCAGTGAGAAGTCGCATCCGTGAAGGTCGAGCGTTTTTCCAACGCTTGATTTAGCTGAGCCTGGATATCCTTGATAACATTGTATAAATTAGCTATGATTTTTATAATAATATCTTATTTTGATGGCATTATTGCTGTGATTGTGATTTTAAATTTTCAATAAATTAATTTTTATATTTTTAATTTTTAATCCATGTATTTCTTCGTTGAGTTGAAGATTAATAAATTGATTAAATTTTACTCGTATTATAGTTAAGTTTGGAATGGGCTTGACTCGGATTCGGATTAGGCCTGAGCTCAAAATTTAGGTTCATGTTAATTTTGGATTAGGATTTGATTGAGCTCAAATCTAAGCCCAATGCAAGTCTAATCAAACCTGATTATGAGATTTTGATTATGTTTTCAAGTGTCTTAGCTTTTACTAATAGTTCACTTTCTGATTATGTTATCATGAGCTTAGTAAAGCAGCATCCTGTGATCAATACCCTTTTGTAATATTTGTTGCCTTGTGGAATTAAACAATTTTCTGAGGGTAGCACTTGTCATATTTTAGTTTAGTAATTGGTACATGCTGATTTGATTGACATCTTGAAATTATAGCCTATGCCTGATTTGGTATTAAAGGTACTTTTTTCCCCACACGAAGATGACTTATTTAGGTGAAATGATTGGGTGAAAGAGTATTTTCCTTGATTAACAAGAGGCTACTGGTAACCCCATCCTAGGAATTTGGATGACCATAAACAAATAGAAAGGTTATTTCTGTTATGCCTAAATAATTGTAATAATGGAACCCACAGACCATCTGGTTTTTTAAAACTTTTCTATCATAGTAATTTTTTTCCTCAAAGCCTTTCCCACACCAAAAGATAATATACTCATGCTATTATAATAGTGCTTTCAGATGTCCAAGCAGACCCTTAATTTTTTGGTTGAAGGTTCGGTATCTAAGTTTGGATCAAATATCCATATGGTTGGGAGCTTAGGTTATAATTTGTGTGCGTTAGTTTTCTAAATTCTGAACTTAAAGGGTTGTGAATCATAATTGATAGCCTACTGATAACTTCGTTGGCCATATAACAAATAAATGTCCTGCAGCTTTTGAAAAGTATCTTGGCATTACTTAACCTGGAAAAACATATTTGGACTATTGATGCATGGCCAATGAGGCTGGACTATGATGCAAGAAAGGTCCTAAAAGAGAACATTAGAGACTAGGGATCAATTTCAACTTCTCCGTCATCTCTCCTTTGGGCTGTCAATCACAAGCACAACTTGATCAAAGGCCCACCTTGTACTACAGAGCAACCCTACCATCAAGTCTCCCCAACAGCTGATCTTGCAAGTGTACGCTCCCAAATAATTGTAATGCAAATAGAAAATGAAATTCAAATATAATTAAACTCAGCTTTAAATTTATACAGATTATAAATTTTAAAAATAAAAAATACAATCATTTTAATATGCAATGTACTGCTAATCTACATCCATCGGATCAAATGAAATTCCTATGGATGGTACAAAACTGCTGCCCAGATTTAAAGAAGAATAAGGATCAGCAAAAAATAAAAAATTGGAACCTGAACTAGGGTCGACGAGTCTGATTCCCTCTCTTCTCATCGGAGCCTCGTGGCAACCCCAAAGGAGGCCACGAACCGGGGCCCGGTCGTAAGGCGTTCCAAGGGCCTGCTGAGTATCGTCTTCGTCCGTTGCCATGTGCGCCCGTCGAGAGCAACGCTTCAAAATTTTTCTTTTGATATCGTGGGAGCGCTTCGGGAAGTATCTTCTGCCACCGTCCTCGTACGCTGCCGCTGCCATGGGAGAAATCGAAGGAACAGAGACGGAGATGAAAGAGTCGTAACGCGTTCCAGAAGCCGGTCGGAAAGAACGTTTCAAAATTTGCTTTCTGGCACAAAGAGAGCGCTTCACAAACTTTCTTATGGCATCGCCTTCGTGCGCCGCTTGCTGAGGGAAGGCATCGTCTTCGTTCATTGCCGTTGCCATGCGCGCTCGCCGGGAGCAACGCTTCAAAATTTTTCTTCTGATATCATGTGAGCGCTTTGGAAAGTATTTTCTGTCACCGTCCTTGAATGCTGCCACTGCCATGTGAGAAATCGAAGGAATGGAGACGAAGATGGAAGTGAGGAGAAGGTTCAACAATGCTGCTGGCCGATCGTAACGCGTTACAGAGGTTGATCGGGAAGAGTGTTTCAAAATTTGCCTTCTGGCACATAAAGAACGCTTCAGAAGCTGTGTCCTGGCACCACCTTCGTGCGCCGCTGCTGCCGCCATGGGAGGGAGGGATGGAAGGAGAATGGAGACAAAGATTAGAATAAGCTTAAAAAAAAACATCTGCATGCGACCGAATAAATATCAAATGAAATCAGGGTTTTGAAATAGAATATACATAAGGTAATTAAAAATATACCATATCCGGTCGTATCCTCCTATTTTCTCCGACTGCCAGGGTTTGGAAGCGGAAATCCGCTATCGATTAGGATTCTTCTTTCCTTTCTCCGCCTGCCACCGTGTAAATATTAAGGTAATCTGCGATCGGGATAAAAAATCTACCATATCTGGTAGTATTCTATTCTTTTCCTCTCCTTTCCTTCATTGAAAACCTTAGCGTCCAAGTTACCAGAGGGAGCGGCGGGTCCGGCCGATATGGGATGCCATCGTCTACTCCCGGACCTCCATGCTGGTCTTCTTAGGGCTTCTGCTTTGTTGGGTTTTGAGGGAAATAATGATCCTTCTACTCTACAATATTCCAAGCATGCAACGGATCATTCAGATTCCAAGCTATAACTACTACAGGGAAAAATTCACATGTCAAGCTCAGATGGGATGTGAATTCTGGAACTTCTGGCTCAATTATTGACCCTATGGACGTGGAAGCAATTCAAAGAAATTCACATACTCGTCCGAAGGATTTTTTTTTTTTTTTTTAATCAGGAAAACAGTTAACTGAAGATTCACTTCTAAATCCTCTGGTGTTTGAAATGCATGCACCTGGTTCTACCCAACCACATATAAATTTCAACACTGCAGGTGGAACATCTATGCTAATTTCTAGTGATGCATTACAGCGAGCAAAGAGCCTTCTTGGTGACTCAGAGTATGAAATTTTACAGAATGATGTGAAAGCAGATCAACCACCTGCCTTGTTTCTTAAAGATGAGAGGAATCATGACAAGTCTTTTTGGAGTAAAGAAAATATCTCTGCTTTTCTGCACCAAAATGCTGGAAAAGGCAAATCTGTGTCAAAACCCTTACCACACATACAATCATTTTCTAATCAAAAGGAGTCATCTCGTCCCCTTCAGGTTACCAATTCTCTGGGTGTTACACTAGATCAAGTGAATGCCGGTGACTTTGTTATGGAGAACATTCATCATTCAAGAAGTAAAAAATCTCACGTGCAGCCTTCAAAAAAAGACCTCTGTGTAACTCATACCATTGTCGACAGTGGGAATATGGTTCCAGAATGCAGACCACCAGGTGGACCACTGGCTGATATTTCAAATGACAATACTTTGGGTCATACAAATATGAATCAGCTTTTGAGTGAGAAGAAAAAGTATTAAGGATTTCTTTGGCAAATGCCCTGGTCAGCAAAACATGGTACCTGATGCTATGATTTGAAATTCCTTTTTATTTATATATTGTATTTATCTGTCCATATGTTGACCTATATTTTTATTCAGTTGGCACATCTACCAGATGAAGTGAAACACATGAATGCACATAATGCAGTAAAGTACAAATTCCATGATGAATCTGGTCGCCATGAGATTGGTCCAGAAGCCTTTCAAACTATGCTGCTTCAATCTGGTGCTTCATTATTAAG
The DNA here is from genome assembly GCA_900491605.1 of Calamus simplicifolius. NCBI lineage: Eukaryota > Viridiplantae > Streptophyta > Magnoliopsida > Arecales > Arecaceae > Calamus > Calamus simplicifolius. The sequence goes on along the minus strand of UESW01003978.1, from coordinate 131,128 downwards.
TGCAACTAAAAAGTATGCTCTGCATATCTTTTAACCATATATCATTGTAGTTTTAATGTCCTATTTTGAAGGAAAAAATTTCTTTCATTCTGAATCAATTATTGTCAAGAATGCAGCAATAACTGGTTAGCAGCCTTTTCCCCCTTGGTTTTGCTTTAGGTTGGATTTATAGATACCCTTTATTCACTAAGTGTTTCCATGTAAAATCAGTTGATGCGCTGTCTTTAGCACAGCTTGAAAAATTTTAAGATCTGATATGGTATAGAGGCTCGATACAACATTGCACTGACATATGCTACAGCTGTTGTGCTGACAACAACCACATAACATGAGTGTCCCATGCCGACCTGACCCATATCAGTAAGGTACCGATACAGTTCCAGTTTAAAGATTGAAAAACCTACTGTGATGTTTGGTTGTACCAATTTTAGAAAGAATCTCAAACCTAGAACCTAGCAATCCTCTATTGTTTCAAAGCCTTATCGAATTTCCCCTAGCTTCAGTCTTGCTTCATTATGTTTTAGCTACCTCTCTTAAACATTTGTACTTAAAATATAGTTATCATAGTACAAATTGCCAAACAGTCAATGACAAAGTTTTATCATACACCAAAATTCTAATTAAATTTTGGAAAATGCCAATGATTTAACATAATAAAAAATAGATAATATGATATATTAAAAATATCTTTGTAATTCAGACTATGCAATAGGTTTGACATCTAAAAAATGTTTACACTAATTCATAAGAAATTGATGCTGTATAACCGTCAATGTCTCATTTTCTCTGTTGGGCACACTAAATTTGGAGGAAAACTTCAAGTCAAAAAGTTTTGGTTTATTTAAGTACTGTTTTAGACTCCATATAGGGAAATGAGTTGGATTAAAGAGCTTGTCTTAAGGGCCATTTGTTAATTGTGATATGTCTGAAAAGGAATCAACTTTCAAGGAAGTGACTTTAAGAATATATAGCTGTGCTGTTCCAATGACTTCAGCATGGCTGTTTTGTTGTGCTTTGCTCATATAATAACCTCATAAGTCATTATCTTATTTTCATTATGTGCCTTAAGAATATATGCTTTATAGAGAAGGATTGTGCTGTTGCAATCATTTCAGCATGGTTGTTTTGCTGTTCTTCCACCCTTTTACTCATATATTTTCCTCATATTCTTATTTTATTTTCAATGTGTTATGCTTACTTTTTATTTCTGATTAGAGAATTGCATGCTTGTTGCATCTTTATCTGTACTTCTGTATCGAGATCTCTTAGTTGGGCTTCTGTTATCTACTTTTCTAACCTCCTCTTTAATTGCTCATTTTTACTGCTACCATATCATAGGAAAAAAACCAAGCTTACATTGGGTGAGCAAATATGGTAAGCTTATGTTTCACCATCTTGTTAATTCCATGTCATATAGCACACATTTCTAACATGCAACAACCAAATTCATTTATGGAAAAAGATGCAACCATTGAATTATTAGGTATTTATTACCTTTGTTGATCAATATACTTATATCGACACTTATTTAACATACATGCTTCCCAAATTTTGAGAGGCATGCAGTCCTTGATTATAGGCTACTTAGACTTGTATGAGATTTGATTTTGAAGTAAAATAACTTGCAGTTCTTGCCCTAGAAAATGATATTTTTATTTTAAAAAATTTGGACAATTTTGTGATTAGGCTTTATATTTGAGCAATCTTTGACCTCTATTTCACAAGACTGGATACCTAAATTCATCCTCTTCCTGTCTTCTTTCATTGCACCCTTGGAGAGGAATAGGCACATGAACTTTGGACAATTTTCTATTCAAGCTGATTTAACCTTGTCTTGGCAAACTCAATGTACTAACACTAACCTTATTCTGAGACCTAATTGAGTTCTATTAGCTCATTCTGATCCAGGATGTTATGGTGATTTGTTCTATTTTTGTGGTCCCTATAGTGATTTGTTCTATTTCTGTGGTTATTCTACGTACTTGCAAAATTTGGAGGTGTGCTTATTATTTAAAACAATCCTGCAGCAGCTAATTAGATAATTGCTAATCCTTTGCATAATTTTTATTATCTAGATCTTACATTTTGGTTTTTCTTGCACATCTCTTTCCTTTAGATGGGTCACAAACCACTACAAATGGATCGTCTGGAAACTTGCAAGCCTTGAGCGATGCTATCCAGCTCAAGCTAGTGGCAAGTACTTTACAGTTTCTAATGTGCTTGAGGAATTAAAATACAGGTGAGATGACTTGCATTATCTTCTAATTCCAAAATGCATGGTTTAGGTTGCATATGAATAAAGTCTATGCTATTTTTGGATGTCAGGTATGAGAAGGAAGTCAAATATGGTCATAGATCAGCAATAAAGAAAATTCTAGATGGGGATGCATCACCTTCTTCTATGATGGTTCTATGTGTTTCAGCTATCCATTATTCTGAAACAAAGATCTCTAAAATGGACGATGTGACTGGACCAAGTCAAGATAGCAACAAGCTTACTAGCTCAATTACAGATGAAAGTAACTGCAATATGAAAATAGAACTAACCGACATAGCCACGCGCCAGGCTTGCCACGGGCTAAGCGGCCATGTGCCGCGCGCGCTCGGATCATGCGCCTCCGGCGCCTAGCACCGGCGCGCGCGCATGTCTGCAAGCATCCGCGCAGGGCAGCGTGCACGCTCGGCGCCTAGCACCGGCACGCGAACACTCTCACGTGCATCAAGTGCCCAAGCAATGTACCTAGGGCCTATCCGCTTGCCTCAAAGACAGCGTTTCATCCGTGATTGAAATTCTGAATATGATAAAAAAAATTTTTAAACTCCTTGTTGGACATGAGATCCCTGTTTTCCTTCGATAAATTTAATGATTCCATCTGGGTTTCCATGGACACGGAGTCAGAGAGGTCTTTTCCATGATTAGGCAGTGCATTGGTCCTGCGATCGTCATTAACGACACAGCTACAAGGTTTGGAGGATGACACAGGTTAACATGGTGTCGAATTTTCTACAAAATCTGATGAAAAATAAGGCGAACCCTAATTTAAGGATTTTTCTGTTTTATTTCGTAATTTTTTTATCCTCATTGACATTGAGGGGATTGGAATGATGTGCTAACATAGTAGCAGGATGAGAACAGGGAGTGGCTCTAAACCTCCGCTCCATATGTTATCATTTCTACTAACAAAAGGCAAATTCTAACGATTACTTTCAAATGCTACCATTTGATTAAGAGTTAAGAGTATCAAATAATGAATGAACCTCCAAAGAAATGGAAAAGCCATCACCCGCTACGCAAACGGATTTGCTGGAAATATTAGTGGCTTCTCGAGATAACTCACTCCTTGTGTGCTACAAGTTTTTTTTTTTTTCCTTTTGGGGTGGAATAATTAAACCAAATCCTAATGAATTTATACTTCACCTAGCAGACTTCTGACATCAGGCATGAAGAATTTAAAACCAACTATTTACTGATCATTGCAAGAACCACATCGATGGATTTCGATGAATCACACATATTCATTTCAGTCTGGTAAAAGAACAAGAACTTAAATTTCCATTTGTATAGAATTGGGAATAATATAGTGAAGGAAGATGAGAAAATTAAGTTAAATAAAGTTTTAGAAATGCAAAAATTAAATTCAAAACTCAAGCTCAATTAAAAACTCAAAAATTGAATTCCGATTCTCTCAAGCGATTATTATGGAAGCCAAGTTAAAATAAGTCTTGAGGAATATGATATTTGTGAAGTGATTGATAATGAAAGTAAAATGAATCAAAACTTGATAATTCAAAAATAAATTTCAAAATTTAAAATTTGAATTCTAAATCTCTCAAGATAGATTTTTAGGCTTCAGATATGGTTTGATTTTCTATAAAAACTATAATAATAATTTTCTAAGTAAGATTTCTTCTCCTATGAACCTGTGCAACTATAAATGGTAAATTATGTACATGCATTATAAGATTTAATTTTTTTCTATCATGATTCTGTCTGTATATAGATGATACCATAAATAATGGAAGACGAAAGGCATACATTGAGTAATGGCAAAGGTATTAAAGGTGGCCTTGAACGAGTAGGATCAGAGTCCAGTTTTAACATAGCCATGAGATTTATTATATCTTAAAAAATAGCATTGATAAAATAAAAAATATTTTTTTTTGATTTTCTCAAGTAAATGATAAGAAAATCAGATTAATTAATATTTAATAATTTAATGCTGGAGTAAGTCAAGATTTGATAATTCAAAAGTCAAACTGAAAACTCAAAAATTTAATGCTAATTATTAAGAAAGTGAAGACATATTTCCAGGATATAGCCGTGATATGGGTTTCACAATGATCATCTTATTAAAATATCTGTACTTTTTTAACCATACATTGAATATTACATATGTGATATATTGTATCATAAGCAGTATCATCAATGATCGACATTATAAATTGAAAATTTAGATTCTAATTGTCTCAAGTGATTTATGATGAAATTCAACTAATCAAAATTTAATAATTCTAATTATATCAAGTGAATGACAAGAAAATTGAGCTAGGTAAAATTAGATAATTAAAAACTTAAAATTTGAATGTTAATCTCTCAAACAATTGAAGATAGATTTTCAAGCTGCAATTATGATTTGACTTTAAATAAAAATCATATTAATTGTTCTCTTATTAAAATTTCTTTTCCAGTATAATTATACATTGTAAATTGTATATATGTGATACATTTTAAATTATATCTATTAGTTGATTGATAAGTAAACCAAGCTAATTAAGATTTAAGAATTCTAATTCTGTCACTGATTAACCAGAAAATTGAACTAGGTCAAGATTTGATAATTCAAAATCTGATACTAAAAACTTAAATTTTGAATTTTAAATCTCTTGGATAATTGAAGATGGATTTTCAATCTGCAATTATGATTTTTCATAAAAACCAGGATAAGATTCTCTAATTAAAATTCCTATCATGTATATATTTGTATTATAAATTATATATGTGATGTATTGTATTAGAAAAAAATATCGCCAATAAAATCCTATAATTCTCACTTTATATACTTAAAATTAAACTTGCATCATGACTATATGGTCCTTGCTAGTTGTGATACATACGATCTCTTTGAACATACATTGCCTAACAACTTGCATAATATTAGATTTAGCATTTTTTGTAAGAAAACTATTAACAATCTACACAATATTGCATAGAGTTAATAGTTAGGATCTTTTTTATTACCTCCAGCCATTACTTTCGATCTACCTCTAGAAGATCTGAATCAGGATCTCGATCTTCCTCTCGATGGATTTTGATCTTCCTCCTCTCGATGGATCTTGATCTTCCTCCTCTCGATGGATCTTGATCTTCCTCCTCTCGATGGATCTTAATCTTCCTCCTCTCGATGGATCTTGATCTTCCTCCACCTCTCGATGGATCTTGATCTTCCTCTCGAGGAACCTTGATTGAGTGCTTCCAATCAATGAACCATCGCACTCTGATGGTGTATGCCCTCAGGATGTGCTCTTGATCAGGGACCCAATGCCTCCGCTTGTTTTTGGTTTTTCTTTCGATAACATTGTGTTATAGAAAGCCTTAGGAAGGGATCTCTATTTAAAGAGATATCTTAACTTCCTTCCACCGCTTACTCCCATCAAGTAGGCGTTTAAGCATTTAAACACTATTTAATCCACCACAGGCGTTTAAGCGTTTAAGAGATTTAGTTACCACTCTTTAACCAGTGGATGTGATAGAGAATTATCCGACGATTAAGCTAAAGTAGGACCATCTTCTAAACGGGATACTACATTCTCCCACTTGGTCCGTATATTTTTATCTTAATCCATAATTCTTAATACTAAACAAGAAACCAAATACATGAATCATAGCGATAGGTCCTCTATAATTGAGTATTATCTTCTATGTATTACAATGCATTCAATTTCTTTACCACTATTCCAAATGTGACAACATAACTTAATGAATAAACCATATGTTTATTCAGAGTCCAAAAGAAAAGTTTGTCATTTCTCAAAAGTCAAATAACGTGTATACCTGAATGAGAAATAAATAAATAATTAAAATAAGAGTTTCTTTGTATAAATTGTTATCCATACAATTATATCATGGAACCAACTTTCATTCTTATCACATGATCCTTAAAATTCTTAATTGGCATGCCTTTAGTCAAAGGATCAGCTATCATCAATTCAGTGCTAACGTGTTCTATGACCACTTTATTTTCTTTAACACGTTCTCTTATGGCTAAATACTTAATGTCGATATGTTTACTTCGACTACCACTCTTATGGTTTTTAGCCAAAAATACAGCAGCTGAATTGTCACAGTACAGTTTAATTGGCCTAGCAATAGAGTCTACAATTCTAAGCCCTGAGATGAAACTCTTCAACCATACACCTTGCGATGTAGCCTCAAAATAAGCAACGAACTCCGCTTCTATAGTAGAGGTAGCAGTTAAAGTCTGCTTTGCACTCCTCCATGATATGGCTCCACTAGCTAACATAAATATAAATCCTGATGTTGATTTTCGAGAATCAACGCAGCCAGCAAAGTCCGAATCTGAGTAGCCCTCTATCTCAAAATGATCAGTTCGTCTATACATGAGCATGTAGTCCTTGGTCCCTTGAAGATACCTCATGACCTTTTTAGCAGCTCTCCAGTGGTCTAAACCTGGATTACTCTGATATCTTCTCAACATTCCTACTGCAAATGCAATGTCAAGTCTTGTGCAAACCTGAGCATACATTAGGCTTCCGACAGTTGAAGCATATGGAATGTTGTACATCTGTTCCCATTCAAGTTTATTTTTAGGGCACTGGTTCAAAGCGAACTTGTCACCCTTCACTATAGGTGCAACACATGGTGAACAATTTTTCATCTGAAATCTCTCCAAGACTTTATTGATATAAGTTTCTTGAGACAATCCTAAAATGCTTCGAGATCTTTCTCTATGGATCTTAATGCCAATGACATAAGATGCCTCACTCATATCTTTCATATCAAAATTTTTGGAGAGAAATTGTTTCACCTCATATAGCAACCCTTTATCATTGGTTGCAAGTAGAATGTCATCCACATATAGAACCAAGAAACAAATTTTGCTCCCACTAACCTTCTGGTATATAATTGATCCATGATGTTCTCTTCAAAACCAAAGGAAGAGATCACATCATAAAATTTTAAATACCACTGACGTGAGGCTTATTTCAATCCATATATGGATTTCTTAAGCTTGCAAACCAAATGCTCTCCATCACCAGAGAAAAATCCTTCAGGCTATTTCATGTAAACCTCTTCCTCTAGATCTCCATTAAGGAATGCGGTCTTCACATCCATTTGATGTAACTCAAAATCAAAATGAGCTACCAATGCCATAATTATTCAGAGAGAATCTTTCTTGGATACAGGAGAAAATGTCTCCGTGTAGTCGATTCCTTCCCTCTGAGTGAATCCTTTAGCAACGAGTCTTGCTTTATATCTCTCAATGTTGCCTTGTGAGTCTTTCTTTATTTTAAAGACCCATCTACATCCAATGGCTTTTACACCATCAGGCAACTCAACAAGATCCCAGACTTGGTTAGATGTCATAGATTCCATCTCGTCCTTCATGGCATTGTACCACAAGTTTGATTCCTTAGAACTCATGGCTTGTGAAAATGTTTCAGGATCATTTTTGGCTCCAATGTTATAGTCAGATTCATGTAGATATACAATATAATCACTAGGAATTGCTGATTTCTTTATTCTAGTTGATCTTCTTAATGTTGTATCAATGACATCTTGAGGAGTATCTTGCACAACTGATTATTGATGAACAACATGATCTTCTAGATTACCATCAGCTTGTGAAATCTCAATGACTGGTTGTTGAGCACTTAATTGAGTTTGAGGAGTGCTATAAATAACAACCAATCCCTCACTTGAAGTGGAAGCTGGAATATCTGAATGATATTTCTCAGAAGAAGCCAAATACTGAGATTGATCACTCCCACTGATCAAGTCATTCTCAAAAAATTTTGCATTTCTTGATTCCACAATCATAGTGCTGTGAGATGGACAATAAAATCTATAACCCTTGGACTTGTCAGTATATCCAATAAAATATCCACTAATAGTCCTTGGGTCTAGTTTCTTTTCTTATGGATTATAAACTCTTACTTCAGATGGGCATCCGCAAACACGTATATGTTGCAAACTTGGTTTCCAACCTTTAAACAACTCAAATGGCGTTTTGAAAATAGCCTTGGTTGGAACCCAATTTAATATATACGCAGCAGTTTTAAGAGCTTCAGTCTACAAGGATTTAGGTAGGTTGGAGCTGACAATTATGCTCCTTACCATGTCCAATAATGTCCGATTTCTCCTTTCAGCTACACCGTTTTGGTCAGGAGACCCTGGCATGGTGTATTGTGCAATAATTCCATTTTCTTCAAGAAACCGAGCAAACGGACCAGGTGCTTATCCATTCTCAGTGTATCTACCATAATATTCTCCACCTCTATCTGACCTCACGATTTTAATTTGCTTGCCGCATTGTTTCTCTACTTCTGCCTTAAATACCTTAAAGGCATCTAATGCTTCGTTCTTATTATAAAGCAGGTAGAGATACATATATCGTGAATAGTCATCAATAAATGAGATGAAGTATCTCTGACCATACGAGTCCATATCTGGGCTACAGATACCCGTATGTATGATCTCCAGTATTTTCGAACTTCTCTTGGCATCTTTCTTGGACTTGTTGGTTTGCTTTCCCTTTATGTAGTTCACACAAGTGCCAAAATCAGTAAAATCAAGAGTATCAAGTACTCCATCTTTTACTAATCTTTTAATTCTCTCAATGGAGATATGACCTAATCTCCGATGCCACAAAATAGAGGAATTCTCATTCATAACACATCTTTTCATACCAGTTTGGGCGTGCATCACATTATAGGTGGTATTATTTTTCAAATTAATTTGGAAAAGATTGTCGAACAATGTACCATTCCCAATAAGCTTAGATTTATAAAATAAATCAACATAGCTTTTATTAAAATTAAAGGAGTATCCTTATGGTACAAGCCTTGACACTGAAATCAAATTTCTAGAGAAACTTGGAATATAAAATGTCTTTTCCAAATCCAAAACAAAACCAGAGTGTAAAATAAGTCTGCACGTCCCAATTGCTTCCACATGTGAACTCATCTTGTTTCCTGAATAGATGCTTTGTTCACTTCCCAATGGTTTCCTTTGATGTAGAAAACCCTGTAAGGTATTTGAAACATGGATTGTAGAACCAGAATCAATCCATCATGTGTTATGACATATAACCAAATTGGATTCATGACATACGAATGAGGTTAGAGTACCTTTCTTGTCAAGCCAAGCTTTGAATTTGAGACAATCTTTCTTTATATGCCCTTTCTTCTTGCAAAAAAAGCACTTGGACTCCTTCTTGTCTTCTGTATGGATGGATACTTTACCTTTCCTTTGCGTTTGGCTTTGGGAGCTTTAGTCTTTCTCTGAGTGACTAAATGTGCACTTTCTCCCATTTCTAAAATCAGCCTCCCTTCCTCTTGAACACACATGGTCAGAAGTTCATTAATTGACCATTTGTCCTTATGTGTGTTGTAAGATATTTTGAAGGGACTATACTGCTGTGGAAGTGAGCTTAAAATAAAGTGCACCAAGAAAGATTCTGACATCTCAACCTCTAGAGATTTCAACTGAGTCGCAATGTCCCTCATCTTCATGATGTGCTCACGCATACCTCCAACAGTAGTGAGCTTCATTGATAACAATTTTATTATTAGGGTGCTAGCCAGTGCCTTATCTGAAGACTCAAATTGTGCATCAATAGCCTTCAGAAGTTCCTTAACATTTTTGCACTCAGGAATTGAACCACGTATACTAGCAGAAATCTTAGTACGTATGAACATTATACTGAGGCGATTGGATCGCTCCCATCGTTCATACGCAGCAATCTCAGCCTGAGTGCTAGTAGATGTAACTGAATGTGGTTCATCCTTCCTGATAGCATAGTTAATATCCATGCACCCTAATTGAAGAAGAATTCTCTCCTTCCATAATTTATAATTATCACCACTTAAATCGAAAACATCACATTTCATATCAAAAATATTAACAAGTAAAACAACTGCATAAAAAATAAAAATCATGTTCATGTAAATGAATTTTAGGCATATAACTTGATGTCATGTCTTACCAATGTAAACATGCAATAATATGAACCAATAACATACAATAACTACCTGTGGGCTAAGTTATTATACTCAAATAGACTCATTAACTTAATGATGTGACTAACAAATTATATTCCTTTCTTAATTCCTGTGGGTAATTAAGAAATAATTTGTTATCGCATCCTAATTAATTATATCAGTGCAATAAAAATTTCTGTGGGATAAAATTCATTATATTAATATAATCAGTCACAATCAATGTCATCTAACCTTATGTGATCTTTGCAACTTAATATATAATTTTGATTAATCAAAGATGCTGTGGCTACTCCTCAATTAATCAAAATCATATTGATCACATGACATTTGAATTCCATTATATGCTTATAGATTAACCAACTTAGCATGATTATTAGGTAGTGATCTTAATCAACATAACATTTCCAAATCAAGATCTGAATTAATCAAATTGGCAAGGCCAATGAAAGAGAAGTGGGGGTCCCCCGTTGCTTTCCTTAGGTCAGTCAACGGAACCAATTAAGTAACCACAATCTCTTTACCTTTCTAGACACCAATTGACCAACCAAACCTTGAAAGGATTTGCACTGTGATTTTTCACACTACCATCAAATTCATGCATAGAATAAATCTAATATGCAAAACAGGAGACAACATATCAATTATCTATTTAATGAATTTTAAAATTATCATCTTAAGAAAAATTTTTGTTAATTAAAACACGTCCGGTCGTAGCTCATTATTCCCTCGAGCCAGTCTATGCAAAACACCGTAGGCATAGAGACTCAGGAGGCATATTTTAATACAAAAATTTTAAACTTAAGAAATAAATGATAAAACCAATCAATTTGATTTTAAACCTCTTGAGAAAACCGAAGGACTTATAGACAAGAAAATCGAGACATTTTCTCTCTTTAATAGATCACCGCATGTGGTTATGGAAGCCACCTTTTTCTCTTACGTTATCGCTCCGCTCGTAAGCAAAAACGAGCAAAAACCGAAACCTGACGGAAGAAAATCAGGATGGCCAAGAAAAACGGAACAACATAGGAAAAACCTCCACTATAGATTTGAACCTGAGAGCGGCCAAGAAAAATCCGTGACGCGACAAACTGAAAATGCACGGAATTCTTTCCTTTTGAACAAAATATGTTTCCGAACAGGCAATGTTTTCTAATATCAAGCTATAAATTCGGCTGCTCAAAATTCTGAAACAATAAATCAAAATGAAGAACCGAGAAGCAAAAATCGAAACCATAAATGTAGGATTAAAAAAGGAAAAAACCGAAGAGTAACCATCTCTCAAACAAACTTCATGGCGATCTATTAACTCTCTCGATATGTAAGTAGTTGGGTAAAACGCACCAAGGTACTACCAGTAGCCTTCCTTTGGTGTGTTCCTGATATCCCTACCACACATTCGTTGGGTCAAATAATCCAGGGTACTACTAGTAGCCTCTCCTTGGACTATCCCTATGTGAGAGAAATAGAGACCACGAGGCCTATGAACAATAAAATAATCAAGTCTCCAATGATGGAAACACTCACAATAAAAAAAAAATAAGGCAGAGATATAAAGCTATGATACCAACTATAAGAAAACTATTAACAATCTATACAATATTGCATAGAGTTAATAGTTAGGATCTTTTTTATTACCTCCAGCCATTGCTTTCGATCTACCTCTAGAAGATCTGAATCAGGATCTCGATCTTCCTCTCGATGGATTTTGATCTTCCTCTCTGTATGGATCTTGATCTTCCTCCTCTCGATGGATCTTGATCTTCCTCCTCTCGATGGATCTTAATCTTTCTCCTCTCGATGGATCTTGATCTTCCTCCTCCTCTCGATGGATCTTGATCTTCCTCTCGAGGAACCTTGATTGAGTGCTTCCAATCAATGAGCCATCGCACTCTGATGGTGTATGCCCTCAGGATGTGCTCTTGATCAGGGACCCAATGCCTCCGCTTGTTTTTGGTTTTTCTTTCGATAACATTGTGTTATAGAAAGCCTTAGGAAGGGATCTCTATTTAAAGAGATATCTTAACTCCCTTCCACCGCTTACTTTCATCAAGTAGGCGTTTAAGCATTTAAATACTATTTAATCCACCACAGGCGTTTAAGCGTTTAAGAGATTTAGTTACCACTCTTTAACCAGTGGATGTGATAGAGAATTATCCGACGATTAAGCTAAAGTAGGACCATCTTCTAAAGTTACTACATTTTTATTATTCTAATTTTGTTCAAATTAAAATGATGAGGATCCCATATCTAATGGAGGTTGATTATGTCAATTCTCTTGGAAAAAGGAGTCTCAAGTAAAAAAAGGCCAAGACTTGGACATCCGCTACCATATCAAGCATCATGCATATACCATTTGCTGGTAGGCAACAAACTAGCTAGCTGACAGAGTGTGCCTTTCATCCACACATCACATAGAAGCTGTTCTTATCAAGATAATCAATTACAGAGGCTTTCATACAGGCTCCAATACCAATTAATAGTGATAGCGAATGATGCATTATAGGGCAAATCATACCTTAGATATATATCTCTAGCAAGTTAGCTCTAACTAGATGGCATTGGATCAAGCAACTCCTCTACTCAAAAGACCCGCTTTTGGCTACACTTGATATATAGCACCTTGAAGCTGTGCCAAAGATCAAAAACTTGCATCCTCCATGTGCGATTATATTCAGCTCTTAAAATTTATTGCATCCTTGTAGAGTGGAAGAGCTGTCAAACAAGTCGAAGAGGACCTCTCCAAAAAGAAATGGATGACTACTGGTTGAAATCGGCATGCATGGTTTTTTTTTTTTTTTTGCTTTGAAGTCAGAAAGGCTAAGCAACCTTCACGTTAACGCAATCTGCGAATACTTTAGCCTTTAGGCCTCGACACGCACGTGCCTTGAGATCTACGTACGTTCTATGGTCCTTATATTTACTTGCCATCTGTTTCTAATGCTACATAAAAAGCGAAGTCAACAGCCAAAAAAAAAAAAAAAAAAAGAAAAGAAAAAACTTTATTCCCACCTAAAGTTCTAAATAATGAAGTCTTCGTCCCCTCCCTACTCTTGTTCTTCCCGTAGGAAGAGCTCCATCGCTTTCTACCTTACTACCGTACTCTTCGTCTCCTATCTAGCCATGCTCTATGTGGAGGACTTAACCTTCGTCCTCAGGCAATCTTTACTGAAGTCACGGGAGGTCCACAACTCGGAGCCACATGAACAGCAGCAACAGGAAACCGTATCGACCCAAGGTTGGAGTCCCAACAATGATTTCAGTGCTAAAGTTTTGTATAGTTTTGTTTTGTTTTGTTTTATATTGAATCGAAAGGCAGTTGCAGGAGATGATGGTCTCCTGCCGTTTGCCATCGGGAGGACGGAGGAAGGGTGCGATGCGTTCAGTGGCGGGTGGGTCTACGACGACGCCTCGAGGCCTCCATACGCCGATCACGACTGCCCTTTCATGGAAGCTAAGCTCAAGTGCCAGTCGAATGGGAGGCTCGACAACGCGTACGAGAAGTGGAGATGGAAGCCTCGTGGCTGCTCGGTTCCGAGGTAAACCTCGCAGTCGCAAGGATATATATAAATATATATATGGAATTATATATATATATGGAGGAATTATCATACGACATGCAATTGGATTACTACTACCAGGCATGAAGTAATTCGAGAATAAACAACTCTCATCAACGTGTCTATCATTACGAGATCAAAATATAAAATTTATTTATTTTTATAACAATAATCGTTTTAAATTCTGTGGGATAAAAATATATCCTTTTTTTT
>UESW01003978.1:30482-115602 GCA_900491605.1 Calamus simplicifolius | reverse complement strand
CTATACTATATGAAGGAATATAATGCTACGATTGAGTTCTACTGGGCACCCTTTTCGTCAAATCAAATTGTGACAATCCCACCTTTCACAGCGAGTTAGATAGAATAATTCATGAATATTCTGGTCTCTTGAGGGCCATGCCCAGTATTGGATGGGAGCCGATGTTTTGGTCTTCAACACATATGCATGGGGGCAACCAGGAAGAATGATGAAGATAGTGTAATGTCCACAGCCCACCAACTTCATATCACCCTTATATCTCTTTCTTCACAAATTTGCTTACCAACCTTCATGCATGGTTTCACAGTCGACGGAATCGGGGCAAGAAATACACGATGATGATGAAGGCGGAGGATGGCTATCGGTTGGTGCTGAAGAGCATGGTGAACTGGTTGGAGAAGAACATGGATCCAAAGAAGACCAGGGTCTTCTTCACAACCATGTCACCTACCCATTTTAGGTAAGCCATTTCTCTGTCTATAGTTTCTTTGGTTGCTATAGAAGTGAGCTATGTTAGATACATAGATCAGGCTATGTCTTAACTCGATATCAGTCTAAAACCCTTTTGGGTTTGAGTCGGGCTCCTACTGATAAAAAATTTTCAAAAACTAGAGTCGAGCTCAATCAAAGCTCAGACCTACCCCAAAATCCAATCGAGCCAACTCATAAAAGTCCCTTTTGAGTCAAAAATTGGACCAACAGAATTTACAGTTTTAAGTGTATATACAAAAAAAAATAATATTTTAAATAATCACACCTTATTATTCAAGAAAATTTGCTGTAACATAAAGAGCTATTTTCATATAGTTAATAAAAAATTTAAGAGGGCCACTAAAATTCAAGGTTTTGGGATTGAATTTGAATCAGATTGGAAGCTGACTGTGGGCCTATAAGTTTAGGCTTCCTCGAGTTGAGTTTGGGCTAAGCTAAGTAATAACCAGTCCTATCTAAATAAATTGAAACCTAGCTCATGCTTTGTTCTAAGAGAAAGCCTTGCTGCATATAGCAGAAGCTGCAATAAAAGCCGTGTAGCACCACACTGATAATACTATGCAAAGGAAAAAAAAAATGCTTCAGTCCTTGGCATGCGCCCGTGCAAGTGTCACGCACCAATTGTCGAGGGTGGTGTAGCACGCGCTTCACTCCCAGTGCAGCAAGACTTTCTTCCATTCTAAAGTCTAATGGGCTATGAGGAGTCTGAGCCCACTTCCCTTCCCTATGTGGTTAAAAATAGAGGAATCCCCATACCCCACCAAGGGCAAAGTTTAATTGGCCCTCAAACTAGTTTGGCATCAATGCCTAATTATGTCAAGGAAAGGTCTTTGTGCACCATATGTGGTGCATAACCCGCATGAAATATGGTGATTGCCACTCACATGTCTAAGAATATTTTGTTCATTTTCGCACCACATGCACATGATCCATCATCGCATGTGGTGAACCACGCACAATACCAAAGACTTTTCTTTATTGTAACGCATTTCTCACTGATTTTTCAGCATATAATTATTATATTTGCACTTTGCCCTCATGGTTTTATGGCAAATTGTTACCATGGGAAAACATCAAGATTCTATCAACTTCAACATCCTGTTGTAACTCTGCAATGTTTGTATATGGATGGCAACAATTTTAGTTCTTTATTATAAAACTCAAGAGCAGAAGCATCGATCTTCCATGGTTAGTCGTTGGATATCTAATCTTGGAAGATAATGACAGGAGTGCTGAGTGGGGAGGTAGACCGCATGGCAACTGTTACAATGAAACAACTCCAATTCTAGATCCAACTCACTGGGGCTCCGGTTCAAGCAAGAGCATGATGAAGGTGGTCGGAGAAGTACTTGGTGGATCGAAGACTCCCATCTCAGAATATAGGAAGGACGCACACACCTCGATCTATAGAATCCATCCAACTGAATACCCTAAAGAGCAGTTGGCAAAACCGAAGAGCTTAGTGACTGCAACCATTGGTGCTTGCCAGGCGTTCAAGATACTTGGAATCAACTCTTGTACATGAAGCTCCTCTTCCCCTAGCTAAGCAGCATGCATTTAAAAAGGTTACGGTTCATTACTCATCATTGAATTCGTTTTCACTCTGGCTAATTGTAACTCTTACTAATCTCAAGATTTTAATATTATATAATTTTCTTTTCTTTTCTTTTTGGTATAGATGGATGACCACACATTTTAGTGCGAGTCAAGCTCGAGATATTAGAAAATAAAATTTATTTAAGTAAAATAGAGCATGGGTTCTCCTGCTTCCACCTTCAGAATTCGAGTGATGGGCCACTGAAGCAGCAACCCAATCGGCCGCTGAGTTGAATATTATATATTTTTCTTAGATACATCATTCAAAATTTCATGAATAATCCTTTGATACTGTAATATGCAAAAGAAAGAAAAAAGTATGAATAAAACGTATATTTGATATTTTTTATTTTTAATTTATGGGTTAGATTTAAGTTACATCTTGTGTAATTCTAAGAGATTTATGCATTTTTTTTGAATTTGGTAATAAAAAAAATTAACATTTATGATTTAAGATGTTGGATGTTATTTATCACCTTTAATTTGCTTACTTTATGTGAAGATTTTTATCATATGTATCAAGTAATCAAGAGTTAAATAATTGTGTACTGATGTTAAATAATCATCATTCAATTCTGAAAAGATATAGAATTTCTAGAGTTACTCTACATGTATAACCTAAACTAGAGATGGTAAATTTAGCTTCTGGTTAATTTAATCATTTAAAATTCAACTAAAACATATCGATATAATTAAGGATGTGGAGCTAACTGAGCAGTAAAGTAGAAATCACACTTGATTCAAAGCAGGGCCAGGTCTCAATACTGCGCTAAATTTAGGCCCCAACATGACCTCGATCAGCTCCCCCACCAAACTCAATGGGACCAAAATTATATATTATCTGTGCGGGATTAATCTAAAGCTCGGTGGAGTTCATGCAGTGGGACTGCAGAAACGGTGACGTAATAATTTAATCCTCCCAATTCAAAGGCAGGCGGTGGGCAGCGAGGGTGTTTCAATTCAAAGGCAGCCATGTCCGGTGAGGTGGGTGAGATTTAATCCTTGACGGTCCATCCACCGGCCTAATAATCCCTTGCGTTTTCTTTTTGCTCGAGCAAAGAGGTCTTATCTCTGAATTTTTAGTCTCTTTTCCTACCAGAATCGTCATGTAAACATATAACACTTTATCATCCTGTGGATCACGCACGGGACATGAAAGGCCGCGCTGGATGATCGTGTACAAAGATAGCCGGGTTTGGTTTGAAAAAATCACGAGTCATGCTTAGCTTAATTTCAAAACAAGCCCGAAAAAGGTCAACCCGATTAAGCTTGAAAACATATGTTATATAAGTTTAGATAGTGATTTTTGGATCTCTATTATAATGGCATCAAAATTTGGGACAGAAATCCTAAGTACTAGTAGAGATGATAAATATTGGATTGGTTTTCTGACAGCTTGAATGCTTGTAAGCATAGAAAAGAAGCATGAGAGATACTCAGGTAAAATTTTAAGGTTTCTCTTCTTATAAAGAAGTGTGAAAACAGTAGGTCGTATATATTTTGAAAACCATCAAGTTGTGCAAAAGTATTCACAAAAAAAAAAACGGTTTCTTTGTATATCAAATTATCTCTTCGCATACCATGTCACGCTTTAGGATACCACCTCAAATCACGCCGGTTGAGCGACTTTTTGACTGATATTTTTGTGTTGCTCAACGAACGCATCGCACTATACTCAGAGCACCCGCCATTGCTACGTGGGAAAAGCTCGTACAAGCGGTGCCCATCGATTCCCGTGATCAAAAAGTTGGAAAAAATTGCAGCGCACTGCCATACGTTTTTCATTTTTTTTTAAATTTATTAAAATTAATTTTAATAAAATATTTAAAATAAATTTATAAATTTTTATTTTTTTTATTTATGAGTTTGATGGAGCTATGTTAGCGGCGGAGGAATTCGGCTTTCTTAACTCTTTTATTTACTTTATGCTGCTTGGATAGACATTTCTTACGTCATTCATATTCTTGATGCTTGCAGTTTCTTTATTGAGAAATTGCCACGGAAATCCATTCTCTGACTCGGATGCTGTTAGAGCTTCGAATCCGGGCTCGACTCCTGGCCGGAACCTGCAAAACAGTCCTCGAGCAGAGGATGGTTTGGAGGGTGCCCTCTGCGGAAAACCCTCCGATGCCCAAGTCAGTGGAGATTCACAGCAAACAGATAAATGAGGAGAAGGATCCCCGAGGAAGAGTTCCTCTAGGAGCGGTGTCAGGAGCTCTGTTTGAGCTCTAATGAAGTTTTTCGGAGAATGTGTGTTGGCCCAGATGGCAACCCAAGAGGGGGGGGTGAATTGGGTCTTTTAAAAATTAGCCCCTTTTTAAAATAGTTTGCTTGAGATTAATGAGGCAAATGCAAGATAACTATAGAGATAGATAGAGAGAGACAATGAGGCACTGCAAACACAAAAGATTTTATAGTGGTTCGGTGTATTCAACACCTACGTCCACTCCCAAGATTCACTTGGGTCCACACTATAATCTCTCTAGATTACAGCCGAGTTGTTTTCCAAGCTCACAACTCAAACTTGTTGTTTTACCGGGTGCACAACGAACCCAGCTGGTTTTACTCGGGCTTACCAGCACAAAACCCTACACGTTGTTTTTCACGGGCTCACAACTAACCCAAGCTTAAACAAGCTTAACCCGAGGTAAAACTACCTCCTCTAGTTCAATCCCCCAGATTGAACTAGGCAAAAATAAGAAAGTATTGTGTGTGAATACAAAGCTCCTCAATGAGCAAATATACAAATTAAGAATAACAAGGTTTAGAAAAGCCTGATTTGTAGATAGGTTGGCTTTTGATCTTTTCTTCTTTTCTTCTTCTCCTTGCTGGATTGAATCAAGCCTCAGCTCCGATTCTTCGTGGTTGAAGCAGTTGAGAAGGGTTGAAAAGCAAGAACGAATCTCCTTTCTCCAAGTTGGGAAATCCTCCAAGACTTTGATTTTGAACGCTTTGGATTCCTCTTGAGCTTTTGGAGTGGAGTGGATTTGAGCTAGAAGGTTTTCCTTTCAAGATTCAAGCTCACGGATTTTTGAAATGGGATTTGTCTATCTCAGATTTTCTCTTTGTTTTTCAGATTTTCTTTTCTTTTTTTCTTTTTTTTTGAACAATAGACTCCCCTTTTTATAGATTTCTTTTACACCTCTTTTGGAATAAAACTATCCGTTGGAGTGTACCTTCTATCAAAATATATCCGTTAGAAATGAGTAAAAATAGAAAAGTTACCGTTAGAGCTGATCTGGCAACTTCGTTTTTCGTTCCAGGTGGGTTGGAGTCGACTCTAACTTTTCTGGAGTCGGCTCTAGCTCGAGGCGTTTTAAAATGATATTTCCGGAGTCGTCTCTGGCTTTTCTGGGGTCGACAAGATGCTTTTCCGGAGTCGACTCTAACTTACCCGGAGTCGACTCTAGGTTGGAGCCAGAAAAATCGACTTTCTGCTCGTCTGTGAGAGTCGACTCTCACAGTCTCGGAGTCGACTCTAATGACCGTGCCAGTTCCGGAGTCGGCTCTGTGATTCTCGGAGTCGACTCTAATGTCTGCAATTCTTACCTAGACATTAGATTCGATCCAGAACACATTGTAACTCTTGATTTTGATCTTTCAATAGTCTTATAGGCTGAAACACTAAATCAAAATCATCAGAGCCTTCAAAAATTATACTCAAATAGTTTTGTTAATCATCAAAATCATCAATTGGGTCAACAATCTCCCCCTTTTTGATGATAACAAAAACTTTGAGTATATGCATTCAAAAATTCAATCAAACTAAGGATTATAGTCATTTTAACTTTAAACCATTGAAATTAAGGTTTGATGCCAATGTTCAATGTAAACTTTAAAATTGTACATGAGTTCAATATAATCCATCAATATTGAATTGTTAAACTTAATGTGCATAAGATTGTAAATGAGCTTTTTGTTAAGCTCCCCCTGCATTGAGTAGCTCCTCTTATATATAACATCAAATTGTAACTGATAATCATTTCAATTCATTTTGCATAAACAATTAATTCTCCCCCTTTCTTTCTTTCTTTATGCATATATATTCAATATTCTTATTCAATCTTTCTTTGCATATACACAACTATCTCTCCCCCTTTTTTGTTATTAGCAATAAGGAGAGTAAAGAAAAATTTATAATCTCAATAAAGCATAGGAATCCAATCAATCAAAATTTGAAAAAGTGAAATTGTATTTCATATGCAAGAACCATTACATCAGTTGATTCATTTACATTTCAAAATGAAATACATTGGATAATCAAAAACTTCCTAAGTACAAGCTATCAAACTCAAAACAAGATCAAATGTGCTTGAATACAATTTTCTTTAGATGACCTATTATCTCCATTACATCATCTTTTTGTGCTTTCTTAAAATTTTCAAGGCAGGCTTCGATTTGAGAGACTGCAAGGTCAATATCCTTCTTCAATTGACCCGTTGCATGAACATACGATCCTGATCCATCGGCAATGCCTTCCATCCTTTCGAAGATCTTGTGAAGCTCAGCTCCAAAGGATTCTACAGAACTGCCTAAGGTAAAGGATAGCATGTCCAGTCTCGAATTTAATTCTTCTTTTAACTGATTAAAGTCTCTTCAATTGATTAATTTCATTTGACCTGTGACTGTCATACTCAGCAAGTAAGCTTCTTAACTGATCAAGTTGTTCATTAGAAAATCTTCCAGAATTTGTTATAGGCTGATGTGGAGGTGATGGAATAGAACTCGGTCCGGCCTCCGAAGGTCCAGCAGACGAAGGTCCCGCAAAAGATGAATCAGGGACTGATGGTCCCGCAGTAGATGGTCCCGGGATTTCTTCTAGTCTGGTTCCCTCTGCACCATCCCTATCTGTTCTTTCCTCTCTCCTCATCCAAACACCATTAACTTTCTTAAATCCCATTCTATGAATAGTAGAAGTGCTGTAATAATCAGTGTGTCTCAGTTTTCTTAAAGGTTCATTTTCCATTATGAGCACACCCTGGCTTCTAAAAACTAGTGTCAGAATCATACCGTATGGCAGTGTTGATCTTTTCTTAGTAGCTGCCTCTGCCATGTAACCTATCATCATGCCAGCTAAATTGACTGGCCTTCCAGTTATAATGCAGTCCATCATCAGAACGTCTCGCTCCGAGACATACTCAATCTCCCTATTTTTGGAAATAAGATTCTACCACATATATTATGCAATAATCTGAGTTCTAGGTTTAACTGATTTGCAAAGATCTCTTCGAACTCAGTCACATCTCTTCCTAGCATCCTTGATAGTGCACCACTTCTGTCATTAAGTTGACATTCCATTAAACCAACAGTGGGCATTTCTAATAGGGTTCCAAGAATCTCAGTTGTTACCGTAACCCTAGTTCCTCTCACTGTGCTATCAATCCTCCTTCTCCTCTGCTTAATCCATTATAAAACTCCCTTACCAATGCTGGATATGTGGGTAAATCTAGTGAGCACACTTTCTCCCATCCCATATCCCTTAAATTTCTTCCAATAGAGAAACCCTCCGATTCAAATAAATCAAAATTAACTTTTCTCCCAGTGGTAATGGTCTTACCAGCTAATTGATCAACCTTAGGAGATGAGGGTGAAGGTGGAGAATCCTCTTGAGTGGCCGAAGAGGAAGAAGGCGATGGTTGCCTTCGAACCGTGCGTCTCTTCGTTGGAACGGATGCTCCAGCGACGAATCCGCGCCTCTTTGGAGCCATTGAGAGGATTGGAAGGTTAATCAGGGGTTTTGAGTGGATTTGGGGAAGTTGGAAAAGTTTTGGAGTTCTTAGGAACGGTTTAGGAGACGATTGGAATGATTGGGGGTCGACTCCGCCTTTTTATTTTTGACCTAACTCGACTTAGAGTCGACTCCCGAAAACTGGGTGTCGGCTCCGAGCCAGAAAGTCTGTCAGCGCTCGTATTAGAGTCGGCTCCACAAAAGCCAGAGTCGGCTCTAATCACTTAGACAGAAAATCAAAAACTCAGGTGTCGACTCCGCAAACTGTCAGAGTCGACTCTAACAGTTTCAGAGATAAAAAATTGAGTTTCAAGCATTTGAAACTATTCAATTTAATCATCAAATTATAGATTAAAGTTATTTAGCAATTGGGGAAACATTGAATCAAGATCTAGATAGATTTCCTTATTGAAATATCAAGATTTTTCAAGAAAATGATGAAATCTAGATTGATGTCCTTAAGAGTTTCAGAAAACTATTCCAAAGGATCACAAACTCCTAATTCTCCTCTAAGATAACAAAATCTTTCTTCACTTAAGGGTTTTGTTAATATATCTGCAAGTTGTTCTTCAGTATTCACATAATCAAGACAAATTTCATTATTGGCTACATGTTCTCTTATAAAGTGATATCTTATTTCAATATGCTTTGTTCTTGAATGTTGAATTGGATTTTTAGTAAGATTTATTGCACTTGTATTATCACATCTTATGGGTGTCTTATCAAGTGTGATACCATAGTCTTCAAGTTGTCTCTTAATCCATAGGATTTGAGCACAGCAACTTCCTGCTGCAACATATTCTGCTTCCGCAGTAGATAATGCAACCGAATTTTGCTTTTTGCTAAACCATGAGATTAAGTTACTTCCTAAAAATTGGCATGCACCACTTGTGCTTTTTCTATCTAACTTGCATCCGGCATAATCAGAATCTGAGTATGCAATTAGATTTAATGTGGAGTCTCTAGAATACCATAAACCTACATTTTTTGTTCCACTTAAGTATCTTAGTATTCTTTTAACAGCTATTAAGTGTGATTCTTTAGGTTCTGATTGAAATCTAGCACATAAACATACAGAAAACATAATATCTGGTCTACTTGCTGTCAAATAAAGAAGGGATCCGATAATACCTCGATAATACTTTTGATCAACCTTTTTACCTTCTTCATCTTTGTCCAGCTTGCATGAAGGACTCATTGGTGTTCCGAGGGGTTTAATTGATTCCATACCAAATTTCTTTAGAATCTCTCTTGTGTACTTTGTTTGGTTGATAAAGATACCCTCTTTGCTTTGTTTGATTTGGAGTCCAAGGAAGAAGTTGAGTTCTCCCATCATGCTCATCTCGAATTCTCCCTGCATTAACTTAGCAAATTCTTGACATAGAGAATCGTTAGTAGCACCAAAAACAATGTCATCAACATATATTTGTACTACAAGTAAATCTTTACTTTTTCTTTTCAAAAATAATGTTTTATCAACATTTCCTCTTGTGAAATCATTTTCAATTAAGAATTTACTTAACCTATCATACCAAGCTCTAGGTGCTTGTTTCAAACCATATAATGCTTTGTGCAATTTAAAAACGTGATTTGAAATTCGTGATCTTCAAAACCTGGTGGTTGTTCTACATAAACTTCTTCATTTATAAATCCATTTAAAAATGCGCTTTTAACATCCATTTGAAATAAATTAATGTTCATGTGACATGCAAATGCTAGTAATAGCCTAATGGCTTCTAATCTAGCTACAGGTGCAAAAGTTTCATCAAAATCAATACCTTCTTCTTGATTATATCCTTTTGCAACTAATCTAGCTTTGTTTCTAATTACTATGCCATTTTCATCTAGTTTATTTCTAAAAACCCATTTTGATCCTATTACTGAATGATTTTTAGGTCTTTCAACTAAAGTCCATACATTATTTCTTGTAAATTGATTTAATTCTTCTTGCATTGCTAACATCCAATTATTATCTTTTTCAGCATCTTCTATAGTTTTAGGTTCAATTTGTGATACAAATGCAAGATGATTACTAATATTTCTCATATATGATCTAGTTCTTATACCTTGAGATGGATCACCTATAATCAATTCCTTGGGATGACTATGGGCATATCTCCAGTCTCTTGGAAGATCTATATCATTATGATCAATATTGACATCATCGTCCTTATGTGAATCATCATCTTTAGCTTCTTGCTCATGATCTGAAGATACTTCAATATTAAGTTTTTCAAGATCTTTTTCAATTATGTTTGTATCTTCCTCATCATCAATCTTTTCAGATCCAGTTGCTAAAGATTCATCAAACACTACATGTATGGATTCTTCAACAATTAAGGTTTTCTTGTTAAAGATTCTATAAGCTTTACTAGTTGTTGAATAACCTAGAAAAATTCCTTCATCAGATTTAGCATCAAATTTTCCTAAGTTGTTTTTACCATTATTATGAATGAAACATTTACATCCAAATGCATGAAAGTATTTTATATTTGGTTTTCTTTCATTCCATAATTCATAAGGTGTTTTCTTTAAGATTGGTCTTATTAGGGCTCGATTTAAGATGTAGCATGCTGTGTTAATAGCTTCCGCCCAAAAGTACTTTGGTAGGTTACTTTCGCATAGCATGGTACGGGCCATGTCTTCTAGAGTCCTATTTTTCCTTTCAACTACACCATTTTGCTGTGGAGTCCTAGGGGCTGAAAAATTATGATTAATTCCATTTTCAGTGCAGAAATTTTCAAATAAGTGATTTTCAAATTCTGTTCCATGATCACTTCTTAGAGATACTATAGTAGTGTTTTTCTCATTTGTGACTTTCTTGAAGAATTTCAGGAATATCGAGAAAGTCTCATCTTTGTGAGCTAAAAACATTACCCAAGTATATCTAGAATAATCATCTACAATCACTAGACCATATTTCTTTCCTCCTAGACTTGTGGTTCTAGTTGGTCCAAAAGGTCCATGTGAAGTAGCTCTAAAGCCCTAGAAGTTGAAACAACATTTTTAGATTTGAAAGAACTTCTAGTTTGTTTTCCAAATTGACATGCATCACATATTTTGTTGTTTTCAAAATCTAACTTAGGTAAACCTTTAACTAAATCCATTTTAATTAGTTTTGAAATAAGGTGTGTGCTTGCATGACCTAATCTACGATGCCATAACCATCCAATATCATTTATGTTAGCATTGTCAGCAATTAGGCAATGACTACTTTCAGATAATTTATCTAAGTCAACTAAGTACACATTGCCATATCTATAACCAGTAAAAACAATGCTATCATTAATGGAATCAGATACTATGCAAATAGAAGATTTAAATGAAACATTAAAGTTCTTATCAAAGGTTTTCCATTCCTTCCTTCGTTGGAAAGAAAGGATCGAGAGATTTAATGAATCAAATTCATTTTGTCCTTCCAAAAGTATCGTTTTTCCTCCCATTAAAGAATCCGAAAGGCCATCCACTTTTTAACGTGCGGACTGCTTTCATTTTCCAAGAACTTTTGGTCTCGCAGCCAAGGGAGCCGCAGCGCACACACACAGAGAACTATAAATATGCAGAAAAATCAAACCAAAGCCAGCTAGATGCAAATCCGACCCATTCTGGCCCCACCTACCTACCGTGGATGGGCCCAGCTTACAGCTTAGTAATTGTGATGCACTAAGTTAATCTTCATTAAAGAATGTAACATCACCCAGCTGCCACGAATGGGACTCTCCCTTGTCCCTGAGAGCGTCTATATGCACCCCAATTGCAGTTTTTTATGCACAGTTACAATCATATTTATTTTCGATAAATATTTCTGTATGCATAATTTATTTATGCTTAGTGTATAAATTTATTTATGCCTAGTGTATAAATGTGTTTTATGCATTTTTTTTCTGCTTGGCATAATATACTAATTTATTCATTAGGGGTGTTTGTCTTCTGCATGTATATTTATGCTTGGTGCATAAAGAATATATATGTTGTTTTAGTTGACATGCGGATTTGTTCCAAAATTTAAAAAGTGGATTACATAGATATGTTCTATGGAAACTTATCAGATTCTGTGTTCTATCTTATTGAATGAGTGATGATTATGAGCATAGCAAAATTTTCAATCTCATTCATAAGATAGAACATTTGAAATCTGATTTTTTTTCCTCACTAACAGTAACATATGTGCCTGATGTCCATACCTTGCTTGACCAACAGAGAGTGATGACCTTAGTCTAATATTTAAGGATAAAAATGCTATTCATCCATAGGAATAAAAAGAATAATCAATAAAAATGATCAATATCACTTTTATATTACTATAATATAATTAATGTTATAAAAAATATATTATAATAATATAATTGCATTATAACATTATAATACCATAATATAATATGATGATAGTATGATATTTTATTATAAAATTATAGCTATACTGTAATTGAATTATAATAAAATATTTATAAAAGATAATATTATAGTTCACTATAAATTATATAATAATAACATCAGATAAATAAAGTATTGTAATAATTATAAAATACATCTGAAATCGTTTTAGCATTACTTATTCAAATATCTTTGATTTTTAATAATATTAAAGAGGTTATTTGTGAATAATTTAAAATTGAATCTTTAACATAGCCAACCGTATCATTGGAGATAAGCTTTATATCACCTAGAATCCTTTATATCGTCAAGAGATAAGAATAACTAGTGATTCTAAAAATATGTGATTTGGCTAAGAAAGAAGTATTGATGGATCAGGGTTATTATATTATATTATATTTTATTTTATTTTATAGGAAGCAATGGAATCATGTTAAATCAATCTTCAAATATACCTAGCATATTTTCTAGGTTCAAATACTTTAAAATGAATCATCTCTTAAGATTTCATGAATTTTAAATAGATCCAGTAATTTTCTTAAGATTATTTGCAACCTATTTAATAGAATTTTTTATGAGTAACGATACTAACCTTTTGTTAACTTAATTTATTTTTTATTTAAAGATATCTTTGATTTCATGATCATATATGTTTAATGTAAATATTGGATGCAAATATTTTCTTCAACCATATTCGGCGAAAAAATTATATATTATTGAGATTAGAAAAAGAAGGAAAAATAAAAACGATAAAAAGAACGTTGAAAAGCCGGTGCCACTTATTTTCGTTCCTCATCCACATGAAAGGAAGCAAAAATGAATAAAAACAACGACAAAGCTGGTAGAGAGAAAGAGAGAGGGAGAGAACAAATTAGACTCGAGAGAGAATGGCCACGGATTGCAACAAGATGGAACATAAAAAAGAAGGATATATATATATAAATGTTTAGTTTAGTTTAGGCCTTCACGCACTGAGTAAACCAACAACGATCTGATCCTGCTCGTCAAGAGGAAACGTGTCGAACAACAATAGTGTACGTACGCTGTACGTTCCTCGTTTCCGCTCGTTTAGAAAACCGACGGTCCTGCTTCCCAAAGGCTTCCGGTGGCGTCGCGGGATACGAGCGGCCGAAATTGAAAATTATTAAAATTTTAAGGCTATATTTGAAATAAAAAATAAAAAAATATTTTTTTTTAAAAATTATAATAAAAAAATTTTAAAAAAATTAATCAAAGAAAATAATTGATAAATAAAATTATAATAAAAAAATGTTTATATTTATTTATCAATTAGTTTTTTAAGTTTTTTTTGTTTATATAACTCATCAACAAAAAAATATGATGAGAAATAATGTATCGTATTAAAAAATATATATCATAATTAGTCATTTAATACTTTAACAGCAATAACTATAGTAGTTATCATTAATACAATGGACAGCTAATAGCCATTAGTTACCATTTGTTTCTCAACGGCCGAGCCAAATAGATTCAGATTAACTCCTTCGAATTCAGCCCGACTTTCTATGTCTTATTATCCTATCTTATCTCAATTAGCCCTCGTGTTGGATACGTAGATATCTCAAACTTCAGTTGGATACGATAAGGTCTGACTTGAATTAGGATGGGTTTGTTTTCTTTCTTGCTGTTTTTCTTCAAGAGATATCCTCCAGGGATCGGGTATTGGATTGGGTTCGTTCGGGTTGGGCCATACGTCGCTCTAGGGTGGATCCAATTTAGGTTCAGTGAGAAGTCGCATCCGTGAAGGTCGAGCGTTTTTCCAACGCTTGATTTAGCTGAGCCTGGATATCCTTGATAACATTGTATAAATTAGCTATGATTTTTATAATAATATCTTATTTTGATGGCATTATTGCTGTGATTGTGATTTTAAATTTTCAATAAATTAATTTTTATATTTTTAATTTTTAATCCATGTATTTCTTCGTTGAGTTGAAGATTAATAAATTGATTAAATTTTACTCGTATTATAGTTAAGTTTGGAATGGGCTTGACTCGGATTCGGATTAGGCCTGAGCTCAAAATTTAGGTTCATGTTAATTTTGGATTAGGATTTGATTGAGCTCAAATCTAAGCCCAATGCAAGTCTAATCAAACCTGATTATGAGATTTTGATTATGTTTTCAAGTGTCTTAGCTTTTACTAATAGTTCACTTTCTGATTATGTTATCATGAGCTTAGTAAAGCAGCATCCTGTGATCAATACCCTTTTGTAATATTTGTTGCCTTGTGGAATTAAACAATTTTCTGAGGGTAGCACTTGTCATATTTTAGTTTAGTAATTGGTACATGCTGATTTGATTGACATCTTGAAATTATAGCCTATGCCTGATTTGGTATTAAAGGTACTTTTTTCCCCACACGAAGATGACTTATTTAGGTGAAATGATTGGGTGAAAGAGTATTTTCCTTGATTAACAAGAGGCTACTGGTAACCCCATCCTAGGAATTTGGATGACCATAAACAAATAGAAAGGTTATTTCTGTTATGCCTAAATAATTGTAATAATGGAACCCACAGACCATCTGGTTTTTTAAAACTTTTCTATCATAGTAATTTTTTTCCTCAAAGCCTTTCCCACACCAAAAGATAATATACTCATGCTATTATAATAGTGCTTTCAGATGTCCAAGCAGACCCTTAATTTTTTGGTTGAAGGTTCGGTATCTAAGTTTGGATCAAATATCCATATGGTTGGGAGCTTAGGTTATAATTTGTGTGCGTTAGTTTTCTAAATTCTGAACTTAAAGGGTTGTGAATCATAATTGATAGCCTACTGATAACTTCGTTGGCCATATAACAAATAAATGTCCTGCAGCTTTTGAAAAGTATCTTGGCATTACTTAACCTGGAAAAACATATTTGGACTATTGATGCATGGCCAATGAGGCTGGACTATGATGCAAGAAAGGTCCTAAAAGAGAACATTAGAGACTAGGGATCAATTTCAACTTCTCCGTCATCTCTCCTTTGGGCTGTCAATCACAAGCACAACTTGATCAAAGGCCCACCTTGTACTACAGAGCAACCCTACCATCAAGTCTCCCCAACAGCTGATCTTGCAAGTGTACGCTCCCAAATAATTGTAATGCAAATAGAAAATGAAATTCAAATATAATTAAACTCAGCTTTAAATTTATACAGATTATAAATTTTAAAAATAAAAAATACAATCATTTTAATATGCAATGTACTGCTAATCTACATCCATCGGATCAAATGAAATTCCTATGGATGGTACAAAACTGCTGCCCAGATTTAAAGAAGAATAAGGATCAGCAAAAAATAAAAAATTGGAACCTGAACTAGGGTCGACGAGTCTGATTCCCTCTCTTCTCATCGGAGCCTCGTGGCAACCCCAAAGGAGGCCACGAACCGGGGCCCGGTCGTAAGGCGTTCCAAGGGCCTGCTGAGTATCGTCTTCGTCCGTTGCCATGTGCGCCCGTCGAGAGCAACGCTTCAAAATTTTTCTTTTGATATCGTGGGAGCGCTTCGGGAAGTATCTTCTGCCACCGTCCTCGTACGCTGCCGCTGCCATGGGAGAAATCGAAGGAACAGAGACGGAGATGAAAGAGTCGTAACGCGTTCCAGAAGCCGGTCGGAAAGAACGTTTCAAAATTTGCTTTCTGGCACAAAGAGAGCGCTTCACAAACTTTCTTATGGCATCGCCTTCGTGCGCCGCTTGCTGAGGGAAGGCATCGTCTTCGTTCATTGCCGTTGCCATGCGCGCTCGCCGGGAGCAACGCTTCAAAATTTTTCTTCTGATATCATGTGAGCGCTTTGGAAAGTATTTTCTGTCACCGTCCTTGAATGCTGCCACTGCCATGTGAGAAATCGAAGGAATGGAGACGAAGATGGAAGTGAGGAGAAGGTTCAACAATGCTGCTGGCCGATCGTAACGCGTTACAGAGGTTGATCGGGAAGAGTGTTTCAAAATTTGCCTTCTGGCACATAAAGAACGCTTCAGAAGCTGTGTCCTGGCACCACCTTCGTGCGCCGCTGCTGCCGCCATGGGAGGGAGGGATGGAAGGAGAATGGAGACAAAGATTAGAATAAGCTTAAAAAAAAACATCTGCATGCGACCGAATAAATATCAAATGAAATCAGGGTTTTGAAATAGAATATACATAAGGTAATTAAAAATATACCATATCCGGTCGTATCCTCCTATTTTCTCCGACTGCCAGGGTTTGGAAGCGGAAATCCGCTATCGATTAGGATTCTTCTTTCCTTTCTCCGCCTGCCACCGTGTAAATATTAAGGTAATCTGCGATCGGGATAAAAAATCTACCATATCTGGTAGTATTCTATTCTTTTCCTCTCCTTTCCTTCATTGAAAACCTTAGCGTCCAAGTTACCAGAGGGAGCGGCGGGTCCGGCCGATATGGGATGCCATCGTCTACTCCCGGACCTCCATGCTGGTCTTCTTAGGGCTTCTGCTTTGTTGGGTTTTGAGGGAAATAATGATCCTTCTACTCTACAATATTCCAAGCATGCAACGGATCATTCAGATTCCAAGCTATAACTACTACAGGGAAAAATTCACATGTCAAGCTCAGATGGGATGTGAATTCTGGAACTTCTGGCTCAATTATTGACCCTATGGACGTGGAAGCAATTCAAAGAAATTCACATACTCGTCCGAAGGATTTTTTTTTTTTTTTTTAATCAGGAAAACAGTTAACTGAAGATTCACTTCTAAATCCTCTGGTGTTTGAAATGCATGCACCTGGTTCTACCCAACCACATATAAATTTCAACACTGCAGGTGGAACATCTATGCTAATTTCTAGTGATGCATTACAGCGAGCAAAGAGCCTTCTTGGTGACTCAGAGTATGAAATTTTACAGAATGATGTGAAAGCAGATCAACCACCTGCCTTGTTTCTTAAAGATGAGAGGAATCATGACAAGTCTTTTTGGAGTAAAGAAAATATCTCTGCTTTTCTGCACCAAAATGCTGGAAAAGGCAAATCTGTGTCAAAACCCTTACCACACATACAACAATCATTTTCTAATCAAAAGGAGTCATCTCGTCCCTTCAGGTTACCAATTCTCTGGGTGTTACACTAGATCAAGTGAATGCCGGTGACTTTGTTATGGAGAACATTCATCATTCAAGAAGTAAAAAATCTCACGTGCAGCCTTCAAAAAAAGACCTCTGTGTAACTCATACCATTGTCGACAGTGGGAATATGGTTCCAGAATGCAGACCACCAGGTGGACCACTGGCTGATATTTCAAATGACAATACTTTGGGTCATACAAATATGAATCAGCTTTTGAGTGAGAAGAAAAAGTATTAAGGATTTCTTTGGCAAATGCCCTGGTCAGCAAAACATGGTACCTGATGCTATGATTTGAAATTCCTTTTTATTTATATATTGTATTTATCTGTCCATATGTTGACCTATATTTTTATTCAGTTGGCACATCTACCAGATGAAGTGAAACACATGAATGCACATAATGCAGTAAAGTACAAATTCCATGATGAATCTGGTCGCCATGAGATTGGTCCAGAAGCCTTTCAAACTATGCTGCTTCAATCTGGTGCTTCATTATTAAGTGCAACTAAAAAGTATGCTCTGCATATCTTTTAACCATATATCATTGTAGTTTTAATGTCCTATTTTGAAGGAAAAAATTTCTTTCATTCTGAATCAATTATTGTCAAGAATGCAGCAATAACTGGTTAGCAGCCTTTTCCCCCTTGGTTTTGCTTTAGGTTGGATTTATAGATACCCTTTATTCACTAAGTGTTTCCATGTAAAATCAGTTGATGCGCTGTCTTTAGCACAGCTTGAAAAATTTTAAGATCTGATATGGTATAGAGGCTCGATACAACATTGCACTGACATATGCTACAGCTGTTGTGCTGACAACAACCACATAACATGAGTGTCCCATGCCGACCTGACCCATATCAGTAAGGTACCGATACAGTTCCAGTTTAAAGATTGAAAAACCTACTGTGATGTTTGGTTGTACCAATTTTAGAAAGAATCTCAAACCTAGAACCTAGCAATCCTCTATTGTTTCAAAGCCTTATCGAATTTCCCCTAGCTTCAGTCTTGCTTCATTATGTTTTAGCTACCTCTCTTAAACATTTGTACTTAAAATATAGTTATCATAGTACAAATTGCCAAACAGTCAATGACAAAGTTTTATCATACACCAAAATTCTAATTAAATTTTGGAAAATGCCAATGATTTAACATAATAAAAAATAGATAATATGATATATTAAAAATATCTTTGTAATTCAGACTATGCAATAGGTTTGACATCTAAAAAAATGTTTACACTAATTCATAAGAAATTGATGCTGTATAACCGTCAATGTCTCATTTTCTCTGTTGGGCACACTAAATTTGGAGGAAAACTTCAAGTCAAAAAGTTTTGGTTTATTTAAGTACTGTTTTAGACTCCATATAGGGAAATGAGTTGGATTAAAGAGCTTGTCTTAAGGGCCATTTGTTAATTGTGATATGTCTGAAAAGGAATCAACTTTCAAGGAAGTGACTTTAAGAATATATAGCTGTGCTGTTCCAATGACTTCAGCATGGCTGTTTTGTTGTGCTTTGCTCATATAATAACCTCATAAGTCATTATCTTATTTTCATTATGTGCCTTAAGAATATATGCTTTATAGAGAAGGATTGTGCTGTTGCAATCATTTCAGCATGGTTGTTTTGCTGTTCTTCCACCCTTTTACTCATATATTTTCCTCATATTCTTATTTTATTTTCAATGTGTTATGCTTACTTTTTATTTCTGATTAGAGAATTGCATGCTTGTTGCATCTTTATCTGTACTTCTGTATCGAGATCTCTTAGTTGGGCTTCTGTTATCTACTTTTCTAACCTCCTCTTTAATTGCTCATTTTTACTGCTACCATATCATAGGAAAAAAACCAAGCTTACATTGGGTGAGCAAATATGGTAAGCTTATGTTTCACCATCTTGTTAATTCCATGTCATATAGCACACATTTCTAACATGCAACAACCAAATTCATTTATGGAAAAAGATGCAACCATTGAATTATTAGGTATTTATTACCTTTGTTGATCAATATACTTATATCGACACTTATTTAACATACATGCTTCCCAAATTTTGAGAGGCATGCAGTCCTTGATTATAGGCTACTTAGACTTGTATGAGATTTGATTTTGAAGTAAAATAACTTGCAGTTCTTGCCCTAGAAAATGATATTTTTATTTTAAAAAATTTGGACAATTTTGTGATTAGGCTTTATATTTGAGCAATCTTTGACCTCTATTTCACAAGACTGGATACCTAAATTCATCCTCTTCCTGTCTTCTTTCATTGCACCCTTGGAGAGGAATAGGCACATGAACTTTGGACAATTTTCTATTCAAGCTGATTTAACCTTGTCTTGGCAAACTCAATGTACTAACACTAACCTTATTCTGAGACCTAATTGAGTTCTATTAGCTCATTCTGATCCAGGATGTTATGGTGATTTGTTCTATTTTTGTGGTCCCTATAGTGATTTGTTCTATTTCTGTGGTTATTCTACGTACTTGCAAAATTTGGAGGTGTGCTTATTATTTAAAACAATCCTGCAGCAGCTAATTAGATAATTGCTAATCCTTTGCATAATTTTTATTATCTAGATCTTACATTTTGGTTTTTCTTGCACATCTCTTTCCTTTAGATGGGTCACAAACCACTACAAATGGATCGTCTGGAAACTTGCAAGCCTTGAGCGATGCTATCCAGCTCAAGCTAGTGGCAAGTACTTTACAGTTTCTAATGTGCTTGAGGAATTAAAATACAGGTGAGATGACTTGCATTATCTTCTAATTCCAAAATGCATGGTTTAGGTTGCATATGAATAAAGTCTATGCTATTTTTGGATGTCAGGTATGAGAAGGAAGTCAAATATGGTCATAGATCAGCAATAAAGAAAATTCTAGATGGGGATGCATCACCTTCTTCTATGATGGTTCTATGTGTTTCAGCTATCCATTATTCTGAAACAAAGATCTCTAAAATGGACGATGTGACTGGACCAAGTCAAGATAGCAACAAGCTTACTAGCTCAATTACAGATGAAAGTAACTGCAATATGAAAATAGAACTAACCGACATAGCCACGCGCCAGGCTTGCCACGGGCTAAGCGGCCATGTGCCGCGCGCGCTCGGATCATGCGCCTCCGGCGCCTAGCACCGGCGCGCGCGCATGTCTGCAAGCATCCGCGCAGGGCAGCGTGCACGCTCGGCGCCTAGCACCGGCACGCGAACACTCTCACGTGCATCAAGTGCCCAAGCAATGTACCTAGGGCCTATCCGCTTGCCTCAAAGACAGCGTTTCATCCGTGATTGAAATTCTGAATATGATAAAAAAAAATTTTTAAACTCCTTGTTGGACATGAGATCCCTGTTTTCCTTCGATAAATTTAATGATTCCATCTGGGTTTCCATGGACACGGAGTCAGAGAGGTCTTTTCCATGATTAGGCAGTGCATTGGTCCTGCGATCGTCATTAACGACACAGCTACAAGGTTTGGAGGATGACACAGGTTAACATGGTGTCGAATTTTCTACAAAATCTGATGAAAAATAAGGCGAACCCTAATTTAAGGATTTTTCTGTTTTATTTCGTAATTTTTTTATCCTCATTGACATTGAGGGGATTGGAATGATGTGCTAACATAGTAGCAGGATGAGAACAGGGAGTGGCTCTAAACCTCCGCTCCATATGTTATCATTTCTACTAACAAAAGGCAAATTCTAACGATTACTTTCAAATGCTACCATTTGATTAAGAGTTAAGAGTATCAAATAATGAATGAACCTCCAAAGAAATGGAAAAGCCATCACCCGCTACGCAAACGGATTTGCTGGAAATATTAGTGGCTTCTCGAGATAACTCACTCCTTGTGTGCTACAAGTTTTTTTTTTTTTCCTTTTGGGGTGGAATAATTAAACCAAATCCTAATGAATTTATACTTCACCTAGCAGACTTCTGACATCAGGCATGAAGAATTTAAAACCAACTATTTACTGATCATTGCAAGAACCACATCGATGGATTTCGATGAATCACACATATTCATTTCAGTCTGGTAAAAGAACAAGAACTTAAATTTCCATTTGTATAGAATTGGGAATAATATAGTGAAGGAAGATGAGAAAATTAAGTTAAATAAAGTTTTAGAAATGCAAAAATTAAATTCAAAACTCAAGCTCAATTAAAAACTCAAAAATTGAATTCCGATTCTCTCAAGCGATTATTATGGAAGCCAAGTTAAAATAAGTCTTGAGGAATATGATATTTGTGAAGTGATTGATAATGAAAGTAAAATGAATCAAAACTTGATAATTCAAAAATAAATTTCAAAATTTAAAATTTGAATTCTAAATCTCTCAAGATAGATTTTTAGGCTTCAGATATGGTTTGATTTTCTATAAAAACTATAATAATAATTTTCTAAGTAAGATTTCTTCTCCTATGAACCTGTGCAACTATAAATGGTAAATTATGTACATGCATTATAAGATTTAATTTTTTTCTATCATGATTCTGTCTGTATATAGATGATACCATAAATAATGGAAGACGAAAGGCATACATTGAGTAATGGCAAAGGTATTAAAGGTGGCCTTGAACGAGTAGGATCAGAGTCCAGTTTTAACATAGCCATGAGATTTATTATATCTTAAAAAATAGCATTGATAAAATAAAAAATATTTTTTTTTGATTTTCTCAAGTAAATGATAAGAAAATCAGATTAATTAATATTTAATAATTTAATGCTGGAGTAAGTCAAGATTTGATAATTCAAAAGTCAAACTGAAAACTCAAAAATTTAATGCTAATTATTAAGAAAGTGAAGACATATTTCCAGGATATAGCCGTGATATGGGTTTCACAATGATCATCTTATTAAAATATCTGTACTTTTTTAACCATACATTGAATATTACATATGTGATATATTGTATCATAAGCAGTATCATCAATGATCGACATTATAAATTGAAAATTTAGATTCTAATTGTCTCAAGTGATTTATGATGAAATTCAACTAATCAAAATTTAATAATTCTAATTATATCAAGTGAATGACAAGAAAATTGAGCTAGGTAAAATTAGATAATTAAAAACTTAAAATTTGAATGTTAATCTCTCAAACAATTGAAGATAGATTTTCAAGCTGCAATTATGATTTGACTTTAAATAAAAATCATATTAATTGTTCTCTTATTAAAATTTCTTTTCCAGTATAATTATACATTGTAAATTGTATATATGTGATACATTTTAAATTATATCTATTAGTTGATTGATAAGTAAACCAAGCTAATTAAGATTTAAGAATTCTAATTCTGTCACTGATTAACCAGAAAATTGAACTAGGTCAAGATTTGATAATTCAAAATCTGATACTAAAAACTTAAATTTTGAATTTTAAATCTCTTGGA
This sequence comes from Calamus simplicifolius, assembly GCA_900491605.1. NCBI lineage: Eukaryota > Viridiplantae > Streptophyta > Magnoliopsida > Arecales > Arecaceae > Calamus > Calamus simplicifolius. The sequence goes on along the minus strand of UESW01003978.1, from coordinate 92,930 downwards.
TAATTGAAGATGGATTTTCAATCTGCAATTATGATTTTTCATAAAAACCAGGATAAGATTCTCTAATTAAAATTCCTATCATGTATATATTTGTATTATAAATTATATATGTGATGTATTGTATTAGAAAAAAATATCGCCAATAAAATCCTATAATTCTCACTTTATATACTTAAAATTAAACTTGCATCATGACTATATGGTCCTTGCTAGTTGTGATACATACGATCTCTTTGAACATACATTGCCTAACAACTTGCATAATATTAGATTTAGCATTTTTTGTAAGAAAACTATTAACAATCTACACAATATTGCATAGAGTTAATAGTTAGGATCTTTTTTATTACCTCCAGCCATTACTTTCGATCTACCTCTAGAAGATCTGAATCAGGATCTCGATCTTCCTCTCGATGGATTTTGATCTTCCTCCTCTCGATGGATCTTGATCTTCCTCCTCTCGATGGATCTTGATCTTCCTCCTCTCGATGGATCTTAATCTTCCTCCTCTCGATGGATCTTGATCTTCCTCCACCTCTCGATGGATCTTGATCTTCCTCTCGAGGAACCTTGATTGAGTGCTTCCAATCAATGAACCATCGCACTCTGATGGTGTATGCCCTCAGGATGTGCTCTTGATCAGGGACCCAATGCCTCCGCTTGTTTTTGGTTTTTCTTTCTTACCCTTACTCCCATCAAGTAGGCGTTTAAGCATTTAAACACTATTTAATCCACCACAGGCGTTTAAGCGTTTAAGAGATTTAGTTACCACTCTTTAACCAGTGGATGTGATAGAGAATTATCCGACGATTAAGCTAAAGTAGGACCATCTTCTAAACGGGATACTACATTCTCCCACTTGGTCCGTATATTTTTATCTTAATCCATAATTCTTAATACTAAACAAGAAACTAAATACATGAATCATAGCGATAGGTCCTCTATAATTGAGTATTATCTTCTATGTATTACAATGCATTCAATTTCTTTACCACTATTCCAAATGTGACAACATAACATAATGAATAAACCATATGTTTATTCAGAGTCCAAAAGAAAAGTTTGTCATTTCTCAAAAGTCATATAACGTGTACACCTGAATGAGAAATAAACAAATAATTGAAATAAGAGTTTCTTTGTACAAATTGTTATCCATACAATTATATCATGGAACCAACTCCCATTCTTATCACATGATCCTTAAAATTCTTAATTGGCATGCCTTTAGTCAAAGGATCAGCTATCATCAATTCAGTGCTAACGTGTTCTATGACCACTTTATTTTCTTTAACACGTTCTCTTATGGCTAAATACTTAATGTCGATATGTTTACTTCGACTACCACTCTTATGGTTTTTAGCCAAAAATACAGCAGCTGAATTGTCACAGTACAGTTTAATTGGCCTAGTAATAGAGTCAACAATTCTAAGCCCTGAGATGAAACTCTTCAACCATACACCTTGCGATGTAGCCTCAAAACAAGCAACGAACTCCGCTTCCATAGTAGAGGTAGCAGTCAAAGTCTGCTTTGCACTCCTCCATGATATGGCTCCACCAGCTAACATAAATATAAATCCTGATGTTGATTTCGAGAATCAACGCAGCCAGCAAAGTCCGAATCTGAGTAGCCCTCTATCTCCAAATGATCAGTTTGTCTATACATGAGCATGTAGTCCTTGGTCCCTTGAAGATACCTCATGACCTTTTTAGCAGCTCTCCAGTGGTCTAAACCTGGATTACTCTGATATCTTCCCAACATTCCTACTGCAAATGCAATGTCAGGTCTTGTGCAAACCTGAGCATACATTAGGCTTCCAACAGCTGAAGCATATGGAATGTTGTGCATCTGTTCCCGTTCAAGTTCATTTTTAGGGCACTGGTTCAAAGCGAACTTGTCACCCTTCACTATAGGTGCAACACTTGGTGAACAATTTTTCATCTGAAATCTCTCCAAGACTTTATTGATATAAGTTTCTTGAGACAATCCCAAAATGCCTCGAGATCTTTCTCTATGGATCTTAATGCCAATGACATAAGATGCCTCACTCATATCTTTCATATCAAAATTTTTGGAGAGAAATTGTTTCACCTCATATAGCAACCCTTTATCATTGGTTGCAAGTAGAATGTCATCCACATATAGGACCAAGAAACAAATTTTGCTCCCACTAACCTTCTGGTATATACATTGATCCATGATGTTCTCTTCAAAACCAAAGGAAGAGATCACATCATGAAATTTTAAATACCACTGACGTGAGGCTTGTTTCAATCCATATATGGATTTCTTAAGCTTGCAAACCAAATGCTCACCATCACCAGAGGAAAATCCTTCAGGCTATTTCATGTAAACCTCTTCCTCTAGATCTCCATTAAGGAATGCGGTCTTCACATCCATTTGATGTAACTCAAAATCAAAATGAGCTACCAATGCCATAATTATTCGAGAGAGTCTTTCTTGGATACAGGAGAAAATGTCTCCGTGTAGTCGATTCCTTCCCTCTGAGTGAATCCTTTGGCAACGAGTCTTGCTTTATATCTCTCAATGTTGCCTTGTGAGTCTTTCTTTATTTTGAAGATCCATCTACATCCAATGGCTTTTACACCATCAGGCAACTCAACAAGATCCCAGACTCGATTAGATGCCATAGATTCCATCTCGTCCTTCATGGCATTGAACCACAAGTTTGATTCCTTAGAACTCATGGCTTGTGAAAATGTTTCAGGATCATTTTCGGCTCCAATGTTATAGTCAGATTCATGTAGATACACAATATAATCACTAGGAATTGCTGATTTCTTTATTCTAGTTGATCTTCTTAATGTTGTGTCAATGACCTCTTGAGGAGTATCTTGCACAACTGATTGTTGATGAACAACATGATCTTCTAGATTACCATCAGCTTGTGAAATCTCAATGACTGGTTGTTGGCACTTAATTGAGTTTGAGGAGTGCTATAAATAACAACCAATCCCTCACTTGAAGTGGAAGCTGGAATAACTGAATGATCTTTCTCAGAAGAAGCCAAATACTGAGATTGATCACTCCCACTGATCAAGTCATTCTCAAGAAATTTTGCATTTCTTGATTCCACAATCCTAGTGCTGTGAGATGGACAATAAAATCTATAACCCTTGGACTTCTCAGCATATCCAATAAAATATCCACTAATAGTCCTTGGGTCTAGTTTCTTTTCTTGTGGATTATAGACTCTTACTTCAGATGGGCATCCCCAAACACGTATATGTTGCAAACTTGGTTTCCAACCTTTAAATAACTCAAATGGCGTTTTGGAAACAGCCTTGGTTGGAACCCGATTTAATATATACGCAGCAGTTTTAAGAGCTTCAGTCCACAAGGATTTAGGTAGGTTGGAGCTGACAATCATGCTCCTTACCATGTCCAATAATGTCCGGTTTCTCCTTTCAGCTACACCGTTTTGGTCAGGAGACCCTGGCATGGTGTATTGTGCAATAATTCCATTTTCTTCAAGAAACCGAGCAAACGGACCAGGTGCTTGTCCATTCTCAGTGTATCTACCATAATATTCTCCACCTCTATCTGACCTCACGATTTTAATTTGCTTGCCGCATTGTTTCTCTACTTCTGCCTTAAATACCTTAAAGGCATCTAATGCTTCGTTCTTATTATGAAGTAGGTAGAGATACATATATCGTGAATAGTCATCAATAAATGAGATGAAGTATCTCTGACCATACGAGTCCATATCTGGGCTACAGATATCCGTATGTATGATCTCCAGTATTTTCGAACTTCTCTTGGCATCTTTCTTGGACTTGTTGGTTTGCTTTCCCTTTATGCAGTCACACAAGTGCCAAAATCAGTAAAATCAAGAGTATCAAGTACTCCATCTTTTACTAATCTTTTAATTCTCTCAATGGAGATATGACCTAATCTCCGATGCCACAAAATAGAGGAATTCTCATTCATAACACATCTTTTCATACCAGTTTGGGCGTGCATCACATTATAGGTGGTATTATTTTTCAAATTAATTTGGAAAAGATTGTCGACAATGTACCATTCCCAATAAGCTTAGATTTATAAAATAAATCAACAGAGCTTTTATTAAAATTAAAGGAGTATCCTGCTGGTACAAGCCTTGACACTGAAATCAAATTTCTAGAGAAACTTGGAATATAAAATGTCTTTTCCAAATCCAAAACAAAACCAGAGTGTAAAATAAGTCTGCACGTCCCAATTGCTTCCACATGTGAACCATCTTGTTTCCTGAATAGATGCTTTGTTCACTTCCCAATGGTTTCCTTTGATTTAGAAAACCCTGCAAGGTATTTGAAACATGGATTGTAGAACCAGAATCAATCCACCATGTGTTATGACATATAACCAAATTGGATTCATGACATACGAATGAGGTTAGAGTACCTTTCTTGTCAAGCCAAGCTTTGAATTTGAGACAATCTTTCTTTATATGCCCTTTCTTCTTGCAAAAGAAGCACTTGGACTCCTTCTTGTCTTCTGTATGGATGGATACTTTACCCTTTCCTTTGCGTTTGGCTTTGGGAGCTTTAGTCTTTCTCTGAGTGACTAAATGTGCACTTTCTCCCATTTCTAAAATCAGCCTCCCTTCCTCTTGAACACACATGGTCAGAAGTTCATTAATTGACCATTTGTCCTTATGTGTGTTGTAAGATATTTTGAAGGGACTATACTGCTGTGGAAGTGAGCTTAAAATAAAGTGCACCAAGAAAGATTCTGACATCTCAACCTCTAGGGATTTCAACTGAGCCGCAATGTCCCTCATCTTCATGATGTGCTCACGCATACCTCCAACAGTAGTGAGCTTCATTGATGATAATTTTATCATTAGGGTGCTAGCCAGTGCCTTATCTGAAGACTCAAATTGTGCATCAATAGCCTTCAGAAGTTCCTTAACATTTTTGCACTCAGGAATTGAACCACGTATACTAGCAGAAATCTTAGTACGTATGAACATTATACTGAGGCGATTGGATCGCTCCCATCGTTCATACGCAGCAATCTCAGCCTGAGTGCTAGTAGATGTAACTGAATGTGGTTCATCCTTCCTGATAGCATAGTCAATATCCATGCACCCTAATTGAAGAAGAATTCTCTCCTTCCATAATTTATAATTATCACCACTTAAATCGAAAATCACATTTCATATCAGAAATATTAACAGGCAAAACAACTGCATAAAAAATAAAAATCATGTTCATGTAAATGAATTTTAGGCATATAACTTGATGTCATGTCTTACCAATGTAAACATGCAATAATATGAATCAATAACATACAATAACTACCTGTGGGCTAAGTTATTATACTCAAATAGACTCATTAACTTAATGATGTGACTAACAAATTATATTCCTTTCTTAATTCCTGTGGGTAATTAAGAAATAATTTGTTATCGCATCCTAATTAATTATATCAGTGCAATAAAAATTCTGTGGGATAAAATTCATTACATTAATATAATCAGTCACAATCAATGTCATCTAACCTTATGTGATCTTTGCAACTTAATATATAATTTTGATTAATCAAAGATGCTGTGGCTACTCCTCAATTAATCAAAATCATATTGATCACATGACATTTGAATTCCATTATATGCATAGATTAACCAACTTAGCATGATTATTAGGTAGTGATCTTAATCAACATAACATTTCCAAATCAAGATCTGAATTAATCAAATTGGCCAGGCCAGTGAAAGAGAAGTGGGGGTCCCCCGTTGCTTTCCTTAGGTCAGTCAACGGAACCAATTAAGTAACCACAATCTCTTTACCTTTCTAGACACCAATTGACCAACCAAACCTTGAAAGGATTTGCACTGTGATTTTTCACACTACCACCAAATTCATGCATAGAATAAATCTAATATGCAAAACAGGAGACAACATATCAATTATCTATTTAATGAATTTTAAAATTATCATCTTAAGAAAAATTTTTGTTAATTAAAACACGTCCGGCCGTAGCTCATTATTCCCTCGAGCCAGTCTATGCAAAACACCGTAGGCATAGAGACTCAGGAGGCATATTTTAATACAAAAATTTTAAACTTAAGAAATAAATGATAAAACCAATCAATTTGATTTTAAACCTCTTGAGAAAACCGAAGGACTTATAGACAAGAAAATCGAGACATTTTCTCTCTTTAATAGATCACCGCATGTGGTTATGGAAGCCACCTTTTTCTCTTACGTTATCGCTCCGCTCGTAAGCAAAAACGAGCAAAAACCGAAACCTGACGGAAGAAAATCAGGATGGCCAAGAAAAACGGAACAACATAGGAAAAACCTCCACTATAGATTTGAACCTGAGAGCGGCCAAGAAAAATCCGTGACGCGACAAACTGAAAATGCACGGAATTCTTTCCTTTTGAACAAAATATGTTTCCGAACAGGCAATGTTTTCTAATATCAAGCTATAAATTCGGCTGCTCAAAATTCTGAAACAATAAATCAAAATGAAGAACCGAGAAGCAAAAATCGAAACCATAAATGTAGGATTAAAAAAGGAAAAAACCGAAGAGTAACCATCTCTCAAACAAACTTCATGGCGATCTATTAACTCTCTCGATATGTAAGTAGTTGGGTAAAACGCACCAAGGTACTACCAGTAGCCTTCCTTTGGTGTGTTCCTGATATCCCTACCACACATTCGTTGGGTCAAATAATCCAGGGTACTACTAGTAGCCTCTCCTTGGACTATCCCTATGTGAGAGAAATAGAGACCACGAGGCCTATGAACAATAAAATAATCAAGTCTCCAATGATGGAAACACTCACAATAAAAAAAAAATAAGGCAGAGATATAAAGCTATGATACCAACTATAAGAAAACTATTAACAATCTATACAATATTGCATAGAGTTAATAGTTAGGATCTTTTTTATTACCTCCAGCCATTGCTTTCGATCTACCTCTAGAAGATCTGAATCAGGATCTCGATCTTCCTCTCGATGGATTTTGATCTTCCTCTCTGTATGGATCTTGATCTTCCTCCTCTCGATGGATCTTGATCTTCCTCCTCTCGATGGATCTTAATCTTTCTCCTCTCGATGGATCTTGATCTTCCTCCTCCTCTCGATGGATCTTGATCTTCCTCTCGAGGAACCTTGATTGAGTGCTTCCAATCAATGAGCCATCGCACTCTGATGGTGTATGCCCTCAGGATGTGCTCTTGATCAGGGACCCAATGCCTCCGCTTGTTTTTGGTTTTTCTTTCGATAACATTGTGTTATAGAAAGCCTTAGGAAGGGATCTCTATTTAAAGAGATATCTTAACTCCCTTCCACCGCTTACTTTCATCAAGTAGGCGTTTAAGCATTTAAATACTATTTAATCCACCACAGGCGTTTAAGCGTTTAAGAGATTTAGTTACCACTCTTTAACCAGTGGATGTGATAGAGAATTATCCGACGATTAAGCTAAAGTAGGACCATCTTCTAAAGTTACTACATTTTTATTATTCTAATTTTGTTCAAATTAAAATGATGAGGATCCCATATCTAATGGAGGTTGATTATGTCAATTCTCTTGGAAAAAGGAGTCTCAAGTAAAAAAAGGCCAAGACTTGGACATCCGCTACCATATCAAGCATCATGCATATACCATTTGCTGGTAGGCAACAAACTAGCTAGCTGACAGAGTGTGCCTTTCATCCACACATCACATAGAAGCTGTTCTTATCAAGATAATCAATTACAGAGGCTTTCATACAGGCTCCAATACCAATTAATAGTGATAGCGAATGATGCATTATAGGGCAAATCATACCTTAGATATATATCTCTAGCAAGTTAGCTCTAACTAGATGGCATTGGATCAAGCAACTCCTCTACTCAAAAGACCCGCTTTTGGCTACACTTGATATATAGCACCTTGAAGCTGTGCCAAAGATCAAAAACTTGCATCCTCCATGTGCGATTATATTCAGCTCTTAAAATTTATTGCATCCTTGTAGAGTGGAAGAGCTGTCAAACAAGTCGAAGAGGACCTCTCCAAAAAGAAATGGATGACTACTGGTTGAAATCGGCATGCATGGTTTTTTTTTTTTTTTTGCTTTGAAGTCAGAAAGGCTAAGCAACCTTCACGTTAACGCAATCTGCGAATACTTTAGCCTTTAGGCCTCGACACGCACGTGCCTTGAGATCTACGTACGTTCTATGGTCCTTATATTTACTTGCCATCTGTTTCTAATGCTACATAAAAAGCGAAGTCAACAGCCAAAAAAAAAAAAAAAAAAAGAAAAGAAAAAACTTTATTCCCACCTAAAGTTCTAAATAATGAAGTCTTCGTCCCCTCCCTACTCTTGTTCTTCCCGTAGGAAGAGCTCCATCGCTTTCTACCTTACTACCGTACTCTTCGTCTCCTATCTAGCCATGCTCTATGTGGAGGACTTAACCTTCGTCCTCAGGCAATCTTTACTGAAGTCACGGGAGGTCCACAACTCGGAGCCACATGAACAGCAGCAACAGGAAACCGTATCGACCCAAGGTTGGAGTCCCAACAATGATTTCAGTGCTAAAGTTTTGTATAGTTTTGTTTTGTTTTGTTTTATATTGAATCGAAAGGCAGTTGCAGGAGATGATGGTCTCCTGCCGTTTGCCATCGGGAGGACGGAGGAAGGGTGCGATGCGTTCAGTGGCGGGTGGGTCTACGACGACGCCTCGAGGCCTCCATACGCCGATCACGACTGCCCTTTCATGGAAGCTAAGCTCAAGTGCCAGTCGAATGGGAGGCTCGACAACGCGTACGAGAAGTGGAGATGGAAGCCTCGTGGCTGCTCGGTTCCGAGGTAAACCTCGCAGTCGCAAGGATATATAAATATATATATATGGAATTATATATATATGGAGGAATTATCATACGACATGCAATTGGATTACTACTACCAGGCATGAAGTAATTCGAGAATAAACAACTCTCATCAACGTGTCTATCATTACGAGATCAAAATATAAAATTTATTTATTTTTATAACAATAATCGTTTTAAATTCTGTGGGATAAAAATATATCCTTTTTTTTCCGTGGAATAAGACCCTCACCATCTCTTGTTCTATTCATTAGCCATTTTAGTCAACGTCCTCACTAGTATCTGTGTCTCCTTCCTGTTCTTCCTTTCTTTATTTTTTTTCTCCTTTTTAAATTATATATTTTGTTTCTTCCTTTTCTTATTTTCTTATCAATTCCTTTTCCTTTCTTTCTTTTTTTTTTATTTTTTTTATTCTTTCCTCTTTTCTTTCTTCTTTTTTCTCTCCTTTCTTTTTTTCTATTTTCTATTTTTTCTTCCTTTATTTCTTTCTTTTTTTTTTTTTTTTTTCCTTCATTTCTTTCTTTTTTTTCCCCTTCGATTTATTTTTTATTTCTTTATTCTCTCATTCATTCCTTTCAATGCTTTCTTTCTTTCTATTCTTTTTTTTTTTTAATTTGCTGACTCAATTCCTATTACTGCCTTCCTATCTTTCTTTTTCTACTTCTATCTTCCAGTTTTTATTTTTTTTTTCTCTCTATTTATTTCTCCATGCAAATAGGTTTTAGAATCTTAAAATAGTCAAGAAACCTACCATCATGCGAACGCTTAAAACCTAGCTTATTATGAAATATATCAGGCCACTGTAACGATCCTTTCTACCATACACAACAGTTATAATTGTTCACGTACATTTATGCACCCATAAATATATGATAATTTTAGAAATCGAATTATGATTGTTAATTAACCTTATCTGTGGTCAAATGATTCACTAACGTGCTCTCGTGACGTGACTAAAAAATTACAGCTTCAACGCGACCTTTATGCTCGAAAGGCTCCGAGGGAAGCGGGTGCTGTTCGTCGGAGACTCGTTGACCAAGGGCCAATTCGTCTCCATGCTGTGCCTCCTACGTGGTTCAATCCCCGCCCACTCGAGCCTCCATAAATTCAATGAAAACCACGTCATATTTGCCGCTCCGGTAATCTACGTTCAATGTTTTAAGTACACATTTTGACTAACATCCTGTCTGGAGCAAATTAATTCCATACTTTTATGAAATTCATTTAAAAAACCAAGATTTACTCTAGTGGAAATACAATAAATTATGAATTTAAAATTTGGATTATCAAATGACTTGAAATTGCTTTTCCTAAATTGATAGGATTTACAAATAAATTATATAGAATGAAGGAAACAAAAATTTTAAATAAAATTACCCCTTGTTATGGATATTATTACTACTACTACTACTACTACTACTATGAGGATGATGATTATTATGACAAATTAATAATGATTATTATAATATACAATTAATACTATATTATGTGCTAATATTATTATGATAAATTATATGATATAATAAATAAAATAATAAAATTATTATATTAATATTATCTAATGTATTAATATATATAATAATATAATATGATATGATATAATTATTATATTATATAATATAGCATGATAATTAATATATATATCTTTACCTTATATAAATAATATTATAATTTAGAATAATATAATTATTTATATATAATTATATTTATATATGTTTATTAAGTACTTAACAAATTATTAGTGTTAATTATATTTAACATAATTATATTAAATTATGTTATTAAATATAATAATTAATATAATTAAATGTGATTTGAAAATATAATTAACATAATAATTTTTAACCATTATTTTTAAATAATTATTAAATAAGAGTAATTTAGGAAAATGAAACATCGAAATGAATTTTCATTTCTTTCAACACGGTTTTATGCATAGTAGATCGATCAAACATGAAATTAAATTTGTTTACAAATGAATATTACTTTGAAATTAATTTCATTTAGAAATCAATTACCCAGTGGCTTATATATGTTCTAAATGGAGCCTGAAGCATTTTGGAAATAAAAGAATCCTGTGATGCGAAAACTAATAACCATACTATATGAACAGGAATATAATGCTACGATTGAGTTCTACTGGGCACCCTTTCTCGTCAAATCAAATTGTGACAATCCCACCTTTCACAGCGAGTTAGATAGAATAATTCATGAATATTCTGGGTCTCTTGAGGGCCATGCCCAGTATTGGATGGGAGCCGATGTTTTGGTCTTCAACACATATGCATGGTGGCAACCAGGAAGAATGATGAAGATAGTGTAATGTCCACAGCCCACCAACTTCATATCACCCTTATATCTCTTTCTTCTACAAATTTGCTTACCAACCTTCATGCATGGTTTCACAGTCGACGGAATCGGGGCAAGAAATACACGATGATGATGAAGGCGGAGGATGGCTATCGGTTGGTGCTGAAGAGCATGGTGAACTGGTTGGAGAAGAACATGGATCCAAAGAAGACCAGGGTCTTCTTCACAACCATGTCACCTACCCATTTTAGGTAAGCCATTTCTCTGTCTATAGTTTCTTTTGGTTGCTATAGAAGTGAGCTATGTTAGATACATAGATCAGGCTATGTCTTAACTCGATATCAGTCTAAAACCCTTTTGGGCTTTGAGTCGGGCTCCTACTGATAAAAAATTTTCAAAAACTAGAGTCGAGCTCAATCAAAGCTCAGACCTACCCCAAAATCCAATCGAGCCAACTCATAAAAGTCCCTTTTGAGTCAAAAATTGGACCAACAGAATAATTTACAGTTTTTAAGTGTATATACAAAAAAAAAAATATTTTAAATAATCACACCTTATTATTCAAGAAAATTTGCTGTAACATAAAGAGCTATTTTCATATAGTTAATAAAAAATTTAAGAGGGCCACTAAAATTCAAGGTTTTGGGATTGAATTTGAATTAGATTGGAAGCTGACTGTGGGCCTATAAGTTTAGGCTTCCTCGAGTTGAGTTTGGGCTAAGCTAAGTAATAACCCAGTCCTATCTAAATAAATTGAAACCTAGCTCATGCTTTGTTCTAAGAGAAAGCCTTGCTGCAGTATAGCAGAAGCTACAATAAAAGCCGTGTAGCACCACACCTGATAATACTATGCAAAGGAAAAAAAAAATGCTTCAGTCCTTGGCATGCGCCCGTGCAAGTGTCACGCACCAATTGTCGAGGGTGGTGTAGCACGCGCTTCACTCCCAGTGCAGCAAGACTTTCTTCCATTCTAAAGTCTAATGGGCTATGAGGAGTCTGAGCCCACTTCCCTTCCCTATGTGGTTAAGAATATAGAGGAATCCCCATACCCCACCAAGGGCAAAGTTTAATTGGCCCTCAAACATAGTTTGGCATCAATGCCTAATTATGTCAAGGAAAGGTCTTTGTGCACCATATGTGGTGCATAACCCGCGCATGAAATATGGTGATTGGCCACACTCACATGTCTAAGAATATTTTTGTTCATTTTCGCACCACATGCACATGATCCATCATCGCATGTGGTGAACCACGCACAATACCAAAGACTTTTCTTTATTGTAACGCATTTCTCACTGATTTTTCAGCATATAATTATTATATTTGCACTTTGCCCTCATGGTTTTATGGCAAATTGTTACCATGGGAAAACATCAAGATTCTATCAACTTCAACATCCTGTTGTAACTCTGCAATGTTTGTATATGGATGGCAACAATTTTAGTTCTTTATTATAAAACTCAAGAGCAGAAGCATCGATCTTCCATGGTTAGTCGTTGGATATCTAATCTTGGAAGATAATGACAGGAGTGCTGAGTGGGGAGGTAGACCGCATGGCAACTGTTACAATGAAACAACTCCAATTCTAGATCCAACTCACTGGGGCTCCGGTTCAAGCAAGAGCATGATGAAGGTGGTCGGAGAAGTACTTGGTGGATCGAAGACTCCCATCACCATCATCAACATCACTCAACTCTCAGAATATAGGAAGGACGCACACACCTCGATCTATAGAATCCATCCAACTGAATACCCTAAAGAGCAGTTGGCAAAACCGAAGAGCTTAGTTGACTGCAACCATTGGTGCTTGCCAGGCGTTCAAGATACTTGGAATCAACTCTTGTACATGAAGCTCCTCTTCCCCTAGCTAAGCAGCATGCATTTAAAAAGGTTACGGTTCATTACTCATCATTGAATTCGTTTTCACTCTGGCTAATTGTAACTCTTACTAATCTCAAGATTTTAATATTATATAATTTTCTTTTCTTTTCTTTTTGGTATAGATGGATGACCACACTATTTTAGTGCGAGTCAAGCTCGAGATATTAGAAAATAAAATTTATTTAAGTAAAATAGAGCATGGTTCTCCTGCTTCCACCTTCAGAATTCGAAGTGATGGGCCACTGAAGCAGCAACCCAATCGGCCGCTGAGTTGAATATTATATATTTTCTTAGATACATCATTCAAAATTTCATGAATAATCCTTTGATACTGTAATATGCAAAAGAAAGAAAAAAGTATGAATAAAACGTATATTTGATATTTTTTATTTTTAATTTATGGGTTAGATTTAAGTTACATCTTGTGTAATTCTAAGAGATTTATGCATTTTTTTTGAATTTGGTAATAAAAAAAATTAACATTTATGATTTAAGATGTTGGATGTTATTTATCACCTTTAATTTGCTTACTTTATGTGAAGATTTTTATCATATGTATCAAGTAATCAAGAGTTAAATAATTGTGTACTGATGTTAAATAATCATCATTCAATTCTGAAAAGATATAGAATTTCTAGAGTTACTCTACATGTATAACCTAAACTAGAGATGGTAAATTTAGCTTCTGGTTAATTTAATCATTTAAAATTCAACTAAAACATATCGATATAATTAAGGATGTGGAGCTAACTGAGCAGTAAAGTAGAAATCACACTTGATTCAAAGCAGGGCCAGGTCTCAATACTGCGCTAAATTTAGGCCCCAACATGACCTCGATCAGCTCCCCCACCAAACTCAATGGGACCAAAATTATATATTATCTGTGCGGGATTAATCTAAAGCTCGGTGGAGTTCATGCAGTGGGACTGCAGAAACGGTGACGTAATAATTTAATCCTCCCAATTCAAAGGCAGGCGGTGGGCAGCGAGGGTGTTTCAATTCAAAGGCAGCCATGTCCGGTGAGGTGGGTGAGATTTAATCCTTGACGGTCCATCCACCGGCCTAATAATCCCTTGCGTTTTCTTTTTGCTCGAGCAAAGAGGTCTTATCTCTGAATTTTTAGTCTCTTTTCCTACCAGAATCGTCATGTAAACATATAACACTTTATCATCCTGTGGATCACGCACGGGACATGAAAGGCCGCGCTGGATGATCGTGTACAAAGATAGCCGGGTTTGGTTTGAAAAAATCACGAGTCATGCTTAGCTTAATTTCAAAACAAGCCCGAAAAAGGTCAACCCGATTAAGCTTGAAAACATATGTTATATATAAGTTTAGATAGTGATTTTTGGATCTCTATTATAATGGCATCAAAATTTGGGACAGAAATCCTAAGTACTAGTAGAGATGATAAATATTGGATTGGTTTTCTGACAGCTTGAATGCTTGTAAGCATAGAAAAGAAGCATGAGAGATACTCAGGTAAAATTTTAAGGTTTCTCTTCTTATAAAGAAGTGTGAAAACAGTAGGTCGTATATATTTTGAAAACCATCAAGTTGTGCAAAAGTATTCACAAAAAAAAAAACGGTTTCTTTGTATATCAAATTATCTCTTCGCATACCATGTCACGCTTTAGGATACCACCTCAAATCACGCCGGTTGAGCGACTTTTTGACTGATATTTTTGTGTTGCTCAACGAACGCATCGCACTATACTCAGAGCACCCGCCATTGCTACGTGGGAAAAGCTCGTACAAGCGGTGCCCATCGATTCCCGTGATCAAAAAGTTGGAAAAAATTGCAGCGCACTGCCATACGTTTTTCATTTTTTTTTAAATTTATTAAAATTAATTTTAATAAAAATATTTAAAATAAATTTATAAATTTTATTTTTTTTATTTATGAGTTTGATGGAGCTATGTTAGCGGCGGAGGAATTCGGCTTTCTTAACTCTTTTATTTACTTTATGCTGCTTGGATAGACATTTCTTACGTCATTCATATTCTTGATGCTTGCAGTTTCTTTATTGAGAAATATTGCCACGGAAATCCATTCTCTGACTCGGATGCTGTTAGAGCTTCGAATCCGGGCTCGACTCCTGGCCGGAACCTGCAAAACAGTCCTCGAGCAGAGGATGGTTTGGGGGGTGCCCTCTGCGGAAAACCCTCCGATGCCCAAGTCAGTGGAGATTCACAGCAAACAGATAAATGAGGAGAAGGATCCCCGAGGAAGAGTTCCTCTAGGAGCGGTGTCAGGAGCTCTGTTTGAGCTCTAATGAAGTTTTTCGGAGAATGTGTGTTGGCCCAGATGGCAACCCAAGAGGGGGGGGTGAATTGGGTCTTTTAAAAATTAGCCCCTTTTTAAAATAGTTTGCTTGTGATTAATGAGTGCAAATGCAAGATAACTATAGAGATAGATAAAGAGACAATGAGGCACTGCAAACACAAAAGATTTTATAGTGGTTCGGTGTATTCACCACCTACGTCCACTCCCAAGATTCACTTGGGTCTACACTATAATCTCTCTAGATTACAGCCGAGTTGTTTTCCAAGCTCACAACTCAAACTTGTTGTTTTACCGGGTGCACAACGAACCCAGCTGGTTTTACTCGGGCTTACCAGCACAAAACCCTACACGTTGTTTTTCACGGGCTCACAACTAACCCAAGCTTAAACAAGCTTAACCCGAGGTAAAACTACCTCCTCTAGTTCAATCCCCCAGATTGAACTAGGCAAAAATAAGACAAGTATTGTGTGTGAATACAAAGCTCCTCAATGAGCAAATATACAAATTTAAGAATAATAAGGTTTAGAAAAGCCTGATTTGTAGATAGGTTGGCTTTTGATCTTTTCTTCTTTTCTTCTTCTCCTTGCTGGATTGAATCAAGCCTCAGCTCCGATTCTTCGTGGTTGAAGCAGTTGAGAAGGGATGAAAAGCAAGAAGCGAATCTCCTTTCTCCAAGTTGGGAAATCCTCCAAGACTCTGATTTTGAACGCTTCGGATTCCTCTTGGGCCTTTTGGAGTGGAGTGGATTTGAGCTAGAAGGTTTTCCTTTCAAGATTCAAGCTCACAGATTTTTGAAGTGGGATTTGTCTATCTCAGATTTTCTCTTTGTTTTTCAGATTTTCGTTTTTCTTTTTTTCTTTTTTTTGAACAATAGACTCCCCTTTTTATAGATTTCTTTTACACCTCTTTTGGAATAAAACTATCCGTTGGAGTGTACCTTCTATCAAAATATATCCGTTAGAAATGAGTAAAAATAGAAAAGTTACCGTTAGAGCTGATCTGGCAACTTCGTTTTTCGTTCCAGGTGGGTTGGAGTCGACTCTAACTTTTCTGGAGTCGGCTCTAGCTCGAGGCGTTTTAAACTGATATTTCCGGAGTCGTCTCTGGCTTTTCTGGGGTCGACAAGAAACTTTTCCGGAGTCGACTCTAACTTACCCGGAGTCGACTCTAGGTTGGAGCCAGAAAAATCGACTTTCTGCTTCGTCTGTGAGAGTCGACTCTAACAGTCTCGGAGTCGACTCTAATGACCGTGCCAGTTCCGGAGTCGGCTCTGTGATTCTCGGAGTCGACTCTAATGTCTGCAATTCTTACCTAGACATTAGATTCGATCCAGAACACATTGTAACTCTTGATTTTGATCTTTCAATAGTCTTATAGGCTGAAACACTAAATCAAAATCATCAGAGCCTTCAAAAATTATACTCAAATAGTTTTGTTAATCATCAAAATCATCAATTGGGTCAACAATCTCCCCCTTTTTGATGATAACAAAAACTTTGAGTATATGCATTCAAAAATTCAATCAAACTAAGGATTATAGTCATTTTAACTTTAAAACATTGAAATTAAGGTTTTGATGCCAATGTTCAATGTAAACTTTAAAATTGTACATGAGTTCAATATAATCCATCATTATTGAATTGTTAAACTTAATGTGCATAACATTGTAAATGAGCTTTTTGTTAAGCTCCCCCTGCATTGAGTAGCTCCTCTTGTATATCAACATCAATTGTAACTGATAATCATTTCAATTCATTTTGCATAAACAATTAATTCTCCCCCTTTCTTTCTTTCTTTATGCATATATTATTCAATATTCTTATTCAATCTTTCTTTGCATATACACAACTATCTCTCCCCCTTTTTTGTTATTAGCAATAAGGAGGTAAAGAAAAATTTATAAACTCAATAAGGCATAGGAATCCAATCAATCAAAATTTGAAAAAGTGAAATTGTATTTCATATGCAAGAACCATTACATCAGTTGATTCATTTACATTTCAAAATGAAATACATTGGATAATCAAAAACTTCCTAAGTACAAGCTATCAAACTCAAAAACAAGATCAAATGTGCTTGAATACAATTTTCTTTAGATGACCTATTATCTCCATTACATCATCTTTTTGTGCTTTCTTAAAATTTTCAAGACTAGCTTCGATTTGAGAGACTGCAAGGTCAATATCCTTCTTTAATTGACCCGTTGCATGAACATACGATCCAGATCCATCGGCAATGCCTTCCATCCTTTCGAAGATCTTGTGAAGCTCAGCTCCAAAGGATTCTACAGAACTGCCTAAGGTAAAGGATAGCATGTCCAGTCTCGAATTTAATTCTTCTTTTAACTGATTAAAGTCATCCTTCAATTGATTAATTTCATTTGACCTGTGACTGTCATACTCAGCAAGTAAGCTTCTTAACTGATCAAGTTGTTCATTAGAAAATCTTCCAGAATTTGTAATAGGCAGATGTGGAGGTGATGGTATAGAACTCGGTCCGGCCTCCGAAGGTCCAGCAGACGAAGGTCCCGCAAAAGATGAATCAGGGACTGATGGTCCCGCAGTAGATGGTCCCGGGATTTCTTCTATTCTGGTTCCCTCTGCACCATCCCTATCTGTTCTTTCCTCTCTCCTCATCCAAACACCATTAACTTTCTTAAATCCCATTCTATGAATAGTAGAAGTGCTGTAATAATCAGTGTGTCTCAGTTTTCTCAATGGTTCATTTTCCATGATGAGCACACCCTGGCTTCTAAAAACTAATGTCAGAATCATACCGTATGGCAGTGTTGATCTTTTCTTAGTAGCTGCCTCTGCCATGTAACCTATCATCATGCCAGCTAAATTGACTGGCCTTCCAGTTATAATGCAGTCCATCATCAGAACGTCTCGCTCCGAGACATACTCGAATCTCCCTATTTTTGGAAATAAGATTCTACCACATATATTATGCAATAATCTGAGTTCTAGGTTTAACTGATTTGCAAAGATCTCTTCGAACTCAGTCACATCTCTTCCTAGCATCCTTGATAGTGCACCACTTCTGTCATTAAGTTGACATTCCATTAAACCAACAGTGGGCATTTCTAATAGGGTTCCAAGAATCTCAGTTGTTACCGTAACCCTAGTTCCTCTCACTGTGCTTATCAATCCTCCTTCTCCTCTGCTTAATCCATTATAAAACTCCCTTACCAATGCTGGATATGTGGGCAAATCTAGTGAGCACACTTTCTCCCATCCCATATCCCTTAATTTCTTCCAATAGAGAAACCCTCCGATTCAAATAAATCAAAATTAACTTTTCTCCCTGTGGTAATGGTCTTACCAGCTAATTGATCGACCTTAGGAGATGAGGGTGAAGGTGGAGAATCCTCTTGAGTGGCCGAAGAGGAAGAAGGCGATGGTTGCCTCCGAATCGTGCGTCTCTTCGTTGGAACGGATGCTCCAGCGACGAATCCGCGCCTCTTTGGAGCCATTGAGAGGATTGGAAGGTTAATCAGGGGTTTTGAGTGGATTTGGGGAAGTTGGAAAAGTTTGGAGTTCTTAGGAACGGTTTAGGAGACGATTGGAATGATTGGGGGTCGACTCCGCCTTTTTATTTTTGACCTAACTCGACTTAGAGTCGACTCCCGAAAACTGGGTGTCGGCTCCGAGCCAGAAAGTCTGTCAGCGCTCGTATTAGAGTCGGCTCCACAAAAGCCAGAGTCGGCTCTAATCACTTAGACAGAAAATCAAAAACTCAGGTGTCGACTCCGCAAACTGTCAGAGTCGACTCTAACAGTTTCAGAGATAAAAAATTGAGTTTCAAGCATTTGAAACTATTCAATTTAATCATCAAATTATAGATTAAAGTTATTTAGCAATTGGGGAAACATTGAATCAAGATCTAGATAGATTTCCTTATTGAAATATCAAGATTTTTCAAGAAAATGATGAAATCTAGATTGATGTCCTTAAGAGTTTCAGAAAACTATTCCAAAGGATCACAAACTCCTAATTCTCCTCTAAGATAACAAAATCTTTCTTCACTTAAGGGTTTTGTTAATATATCTGCAAGTTGTTCTTCAGTATTCACATAATCAAGACAAATTTCATTATTGGCTACATGTTCTCTTATAAAGTGATATCTTATTTCAATATGCTTTGTTCTTGAATGTTGAATTGGATTTTTAGTAAGATTTATTGCACTTGTATTATCACATCTTATGGGTGTCTTATCAAGTGTGATACCATAGTCTTCAAGTTGTCTCTTAATCCATAGGATTTGAGCACAGCAACTTCCTGCTGCAACATATTCTGCTTCCGCAGTAGATAATGCAACCGAATTTTGCTTTTTGCTAAACCATGAGATTAAGTTACTTCCTAAAAATTGGCATGCACCACTTGTGCTTTTTCTATCTAACTTGCATCCGGCATAATCAGAATCTGAGTATGCAATTAGATTTAATGTGGAGTCTCTAGAATACCATAAACCTACATTTTTTGTTCCACTTAAGTATCTTAGTATTCTTTTAACAGCTATTAAGTGTGATTCTTTAGGTTCTGATTGAAATCTAGCACATAAACATACAGAAAACATAATATCTGGTCTACTTGCTGTCAAATAAAGAAGGGATCCGATAATACCTCGATAGTATTTTTGATCAACCTTTTTACCTTCTTCATCTTTGTCCAGCTTGCATGAAGGACTCATTGGTGTTCCGAGGGGTTTAATTGATTCCATACCAAATTTCTTTAGAATCTCTCTTGTGTACTTTGTTTGGTTGATAAAGATACCCTCTTTGCTTTGTTTGATTTGGAGTCCAAGGAAGAAGTTGAGTTCTCCCATCATGCTCATCTCGAATTCTCCCTGCATCAACTTTGCAAATTCTTGACAAAGAGAATCGTTAGTAGCACCAAAAACAATGTCATCAACATATATTTGTACTACAAGTAAATCTTTACTTTTTCTTTTCAAAAATAATGTTTTATCAACATTTCCTCTTGTGAAATCATTTTCAATTAAGAATTTACTTAACCTATCATACCAAGCTCTAGGTGCTTGTTTCAAACCATATAAAGCTTTGTGCAATTTAAAAACGTGATTTGAAAATTCGTGATCTTCAAAACCTGGTGGTTGTTCTACATAAACTTCTTCATTTATAAATCCATTTAAAAATGCGCTTTTAACATCCATTTGAAATAAGTTAAAGTTCATATGACATGCAAATGCAAGTAAAAGTCTAATGGCTTCTAATCTAGCTACAGGTGCAAAGGTTTCATCAAAATCAATACCTTCTTCTTGATTATATCCTTTTGCAACAATCTAGCTTTGTTTCTAATTACTATGCCATTTTCATCTAGTTTATTTCTAAAAATCCATTTTGATCCTATTACTGAATGATTTTTAGGTCTTTCAACTAAAGTCCATACATTATTTCTTGTAAATTGATTTAATTCTTCTTGCATTGCTAACATCCAATTATTATCTTTTTCAGCATCTTCTATAGTTTTAGGTTCAATTTGTGATACAAATGCAAGATGATTACTAATATTTCTCATATATGATCTAGTTCTTATACCTTGAGATGGATCACCTATAATCAATTCCTTGGGATGACTATGGGCATATCTCCAGTCTCTTGGAAGATCTATATCATTATGATCAATATTGACATCATCGTCCTTATGTGAATCATCATCTTTAGCTTCTTGCTCATGATCTGAAGATACTTCAATATTAAGTTTTTCAAGATCTTTTACAATTATGTTTGTATCTTCCTCATCATCAATCTTTTCAGATCCAGTTGCTAAAGATTCATCAAACACTACATGTATGGATTCTTCAACAATTAAGGTTTTCTTGTTAAAGATTCTATAAGCTTTACTAGTTGTTGAATAACCTAGAAAAATTCCTTCATCAGATTTAGCATCAAATTTTCCTAAGTTGTTTTTACCATTATTATGAATAAAACATTTACATCCAAATGCATGAAAGTATTTTATATTTGGTTTTCTTTCATTCCATAATTCATAAGGTGTTTTCTTTAAGATTGGTCTTATTAGGGCTCGATTTAAGATGTAGCATGCTGTGTTAATAGCTTCCGCCCAAAAGTACTTTGGTAGGTTACTTTCGCATAGCATGGTACGGGCCATGTCTTCTAGAGTCCTATTTTTCCTTTCAACTACACCATTTTGCTGTGGAGTCCTAGGGGCTGAAAAATTATGATTAATTCCATTTTCAGTGCAGAAATTTTCAAATAAGTGATTTTCAAATTCTGTTCCATGATCACTTCTTAGAGATACTATAGTAGTGTTTTTCTCATTTGTGACTTTCTTGAAGAATTTCAGGAATATCGAGAAAGTCTCATCTTTGTGAGCTAAAAACATTACCCAAGTATATCTAGAATAATCATCTACAATCACTAGACCATATTTCTTTCCTCCTAGACTTGTGGTTCTAGTTGGTCCAAATAGGTCCATGTGAAGTAGCTCTAAAGCCCTAGAAGTTGAACAACATTTTTAGATTTGAAAGAACTTCTAGTTTGTTTTCCAAATTGACATGCATCACATATTTTGTTGTTTTCAAAATCTAACTTAGGTAAACCTTTAACTAAATCCATTTTAATTAGTTTTGAAATAAGGTGTGTGCTTGCATGACCTAATCTACGATGCCATAACCATCCAATATCATTTATGTTAGCATTGTCAGCAATTAGGCAATGACTACTTTCAGATATTTTGTCTAAGTCAACTAAGTACACATTGCCATATCTATAACCAGTAAAAACAATGCTATCATTAATGGAATCAGATACTATGCAAATAGAAGATTTAAATGAAACATTAAAGTTCTTATCAAAGGTTTTCCATTCCTTCCTTCGTTGGAAAGAAAGGATCGAGAGATTTAATGAATCAAATTCATTTTGTCCTTCCAAGAGTATCATTTTTCCTCCCATTAAAGAATCCGAAAGGCCATCCACTTTTTAACGTGCGGACTGCTTTCGTTTTTCCAAGAACTTTTGGTCTCGCGGCCAAGGGAGCCGCAGCGCACACACACAGAGAACTATAAATATGCAGAAAAATCAAACCAAAGCCAGCTAGACGCAAATCCGACCCATTCTGGCCCCACCTACCTGCCGTGGATGGGCCCAGCTTACAGCTTAGTAATTGTGATGCACTAAGTTAATCTTCATTAAAGAATGTAACATCACCCAGCTGCCACGAATGGGACTCTCCCTTGTCCCTGAGAGCGTCTATATGCACCCCAATTGCAGTTTTTTATGCACAGTTACAATCATATTTATTTCCGATAAATATTTCTGTATGCATAATTTATTTATGCTTAGTGTATAAATTTATTTATGCCTAGTGTATAAATGTGTTTTATGCATTTTTTTTCTGCTTGGCATAATATACTAATTTATGCATTAGGGGTGTTTGTCTTCTGCATGTATATTTATGCTTGGTGCATAAAGAATATATATGTTGTTTTAGTTGACATGCGGATTTGTTCCAAAATTTAAAAAGTGGATTACATAGATATGTTCTATGGAAACTTATCAGATTCTGTGTTCCATCTTATTGAATGAGTGATGATTATGAGCATAGCAAAATTTTCGATCTCATTCATAAGATAGAACATTTGAAATCTGATTTTTTTTTCCTCACTAACAGTAACATATGTGCCTGATGTCCATACCTTGCTTGACCAACAGAGAGTGATGGCCTCCAAATCTGTTATTGCTGATCTCAACAAAGGTGAGAAGCTAGATGGACAAAACTATGACATGTGGCATAGGAAAATCCAATACCTGCTGAATGACTTAGAAGTCTTGGAAACCCTGACAACTTGTATGACACCACCAGCGCCTGGCACTACTGAGCAACATCGCCTTGATCGGGAAGCCTATGACAATTGGGTCAAGAAAGATCGTTGTGCACGCTTTACTATGTTGAGCAGCATGCACAATGATCTTATTGGCAATTTTGAGCATTGCCAGACTGCTCAGGATATGTGGAACCAGCTCAAGATAAGGTTTGGTCAAACTTCGGCGACAAGGCTACGTGCCTTGAACCTTAGATTCATTCAGTATGTCAAGGATCCCGATCATTCCATGTCGACCCACCTTCGTGTGATGGGAAACATGATTAGGGATATGAAGGCTGCTGGAGTTGAACTTACTGATGAGCAACAGGTCCTAGCAGTGATTCGTTCACTACCTGACCCTCAGTGGAGTCAGATGAAGCTCTTGATGACTCATAGTGAGCACATCAAGACTTTTGAGGATATTGCTCGTCATCTTGAGCTAGAGGTTGATCGAATTGAGACTTCCCTTCCTTCGGCCTATGTGGTTACTGATGGGTCTTCGAGGCCCAAGAACAAACAGAAGGTAAAGGCATGTAACAGAAGTGCTCAGGGATATAAAGGAAAAAATGTGGCCAAACCTAAGCGAGGACGTCGAGGGGGCAAGAGAGATGTGACAAAGATTAAGTGCTACAACTGTGGAGCAAAAGGCCACTTTGCTCGTGATTGCACTGAGCCAAAGAAGGTAAGCTCCATATTAAGCTCTCTCTATGTTTGTTCATATGCATTAGTTGCTAACACTCTCCCCGATTGGATTGTAGATTCGGGAGCGAACAAACATATAGTGCGAGATCGAGCTGGGTTTGTGGATTTTCACCGGATACCTGTCAATACCCAGTTTGTCATGCTTGGGAATAGTCTGCGTGAGCAGGTTTTGGGAGTAGGAGCATATCGTGTTATGCTTCGTGGTGGACATGTGTTGATCCTACATGACGTTTTGTATGTTCCAACTATCCGGTGTAATCTTTGTTCTGTTCTTGCCCTGTTGACACTTGGTTACACTTTTAATTTTTCTGGTGACTGTATGTCAGTCTATCTTGATGGTGTTTTATCTTTTTGTGGATATTTGTCACAAGGTTTCTTTAGACTGGATGTTGAAATGAGTGCTTATTATCCCTCTTTCTCTTGTGCTTCTATTCCTGCCAATGATAGTTTTCTGTGGCATGCCCGACTTGGTCATGTGGGCCAAGATCGGATGGAAAGAATGGCTAAAGCTGGGCTATTGGGCCCTCTTACCAAGATAAGTCTACCTGTGTGTGAGTCTTGTCTAGCAGGAAAGGCAACAAGAAAGCCTTTTGGTAAGGCTTCTAGGGCCTCTCATCCATTAGAGCTAGTTCACTCTGATATCTGTGGACCCATGAGTGTCAAGGCGCGACATGGCGCTTCCTATTTCCTCACATTTATAGATGATTTTTTGCGATTCGGGTATGTATACCTGATTTTCCACCGCTATGAAGCGCTGAATTGTTTCAGACGATTTTTAGCTGAGGTAGAAAATCAAAAGGAGAGGTCTTTGAAGACTCTCCGGACTGATAGAGGTCGCGAATATCTATCTGAGCAATTCCAGCGGCTCTGTGAGGAAAAGGGGATACGCAGGCAGCTTACCATTCCTGGGACACCGCAACAGAATGGTGTTGCCGAGCGTCGCAACAGGACTTTACTAGACATGGTTAGGTCGATGATGGCGCAAGCAAATCTTCCGATTAGTTTCTGGGGCGATGCGTTGTTGACTGCTGCCTACATCCTTAACCGTGTACCTAGTAAAACGGTATCCTCCACTCCATATGAGCTATGGCATAGCATGCGACCCTCTGTGGATCATTTGCGCCCTTGGGGCTCAGCAGGATTTGTTCACAATGCCTCCCATAAGTTGGGAAAGCTGGGTCCTAAAGCCAGCAAAAAGGTGTTCATCCGGTACCCTGAGAATTCGAAGGGTTACGTGATGTATGGAGCACATCCTGATGGAGGGTTGACTGAAGTGGAGTCCAGAGACGTGGATTTTCTAGAGAATGAATTCCCGAGTATTGGTGAAATTAGAAAGGACCTGTCCCTGTATGAGTTACAGGAGGACCTTCCCACTATCTCTGGCGAGGGAGGAGATTTTCCACCTATCTTAGAGATCGCCACAGATAGTGGGAATGCTAGGCCCAGTGGGAGTGTCGCACCAGACAGAAGGAGCGCACAAGCTGAGCCTAGTAGGAGCTCACCTATGAGGGTTGATGCACCATCTGCTGAGCCTAGTAGGAGCTCACCTATGAGGGTTGATGCACCATCTGAGAGCGGTCTTCAGGGTCCAGATCCACAGTTACGGAGAAGCAAACGTGGTCATATTCCACGATGATATTTTGAAATCGAAGGGAATGTGTTTCTCTGCACTCCGTTGGATCCAGATGAGCCTGCTTCTGTTGAAGAGGTGCTCAATTCACCTGCTCATAGTGAGTGGCAAGCTGCTATGGAAGACGAGATGGTATCGATGGCCAAGAATCATGTGTGGGACTTGGTAGACCTTCCGCCTGGGCGCAAATCTATAGGAAATAAGTGGGTTCTTAAGATTAAGCGTAAGGCTGATGGGTCAATTGATAAGTACAAGGCTCGTCTAGTGGCAAAGGGCTATACCCAGATGGAGGGTATAGATTTTGAGGAGACATTTTCTCCTGTGGTGAGATTTGCCTCCATTCGCCTGATCCTAGCTATTGTAGCCCATTTAGATTTGGAGCTACAACAAATGGATGTTAAAACAGCGTTTCTTAATGGATGCTTGGATGAAGAGATCTATATGGATCAACCCTTGGGCTTTGTGACCAAAGGACAGGAGGGCAAAGTGTGCCGCCTTAGAAGATCCATATATGGTCTCAAGCAGTCATCTAGGCAATGGTACCTCAAGTTTCATGAAGCCATTACATCGATTGGCTTAGATATGATTGAGGAAGACCACTGTGTATACATTAAGAAATCAGAAGATGGGATTCTGATCTTGGCGTTGTATGTAGATGATATCCTAATTGCTGGGAGTTCTATTGGTGTGATCAATGCCACTAAGGAGTGGCTGTCCTCTGTCTTTGAGATGAAGGATGGGTGAGGCAATTTTTGTGCTGGGAGTGAGGATCCTAAGGAATCGTGCTAAGAGGTTTCTTGGTTTGTCACAAGAAACGTATATTGAGAAAGTCTTAGAACGATTCCGAATGCACTATTCTAAACCCGTTGATACCCCAATAGAGAAGGGCTGTACTTTAAGCATCGATCAGTGCCCTAAAACTGATGAGGAGAGGGAAAAGATGAGCAGGATCCCCTATGCTAGTGTAGTAGGGAGCTTGATGTACGCTATGTTGTGTACTCGCCCTGACATTTGCTTTGCAGTCGGCTTGGTTAGCCGATATCAAAGTAATCCAGGACTTGCTCATTGGGTTGCAGTTAAAAAGATTTTTCGTTACCTTCGTGGTACTGCCAATCTCACCCTATGCTATCAGGGTGGAGATTTGAGATTAAAGGGTTTTTATGACTCTGATTGGGCTGGTGATAGAGATGAGCGTAGATCTACCACCGGATATGTGTTTATTTTTGGAGGTGGAGCTGTCACTTGGTGCAGTAAGAAACAAAGCTGTACCGCCCTGTCCACCATGGAAGCCGAATATATTGCTTGTTCGGCTGCTGTCCAGGAGGCTATATGGCTAAGGAGGTTCTTGAGGCGATTTGAGATATCTGCTACTCCACATGAGGCTATTCAGATCAGTTCTGACAGTATGGCAGCATTACAATATGCTAAGGATCCTAAGTACCATGGAAGGACCAAGCATATTGACATCAGATATCACTTCATTAGAGACATGGTCAAGCAAGGAGAAGTTATCCTACAGCATATCTCCACCGGCAGGATGCTGGCTGATCCTCTGACGAAGCCTATTCCTAGGGATGTGTTCCAGGCTCATGTGAGGGGTCTAGGTCTGTATAGAGTGTGACAGACTGTGATATGTTTCAGACTTATATAGGAGTTTGTGTCTGTTTTTTGTCAGACAGGGATTGTATGGACATCAATGACTATGTGTTAAAGTTTATGAAATGTTTATTTTCATTATTATGATGAGTTCATATTTATAGGCACATATGTGTATAAATGTCACAGGCTTAGATCAGCCCACTCACACGGGTGATCGCCCTGACACTTTGTAGTGGGCAGGATGAGACTAATGTAGCCATTATAGATGCTTGAGTAGCAATGCATGAGTTGCAGAATGCATAAGTTGAAAAATGGGCTACATATATTATAACTGAATAGATTATAATAATAGTCGCCTCAGTATGGACTGAGATGAGACTCAGGAGAGTCGAGTACGGTGAACAATGCATATATAATGTATGCATTTTGATATGTCAACTAAATCGTACTAAGCCTGTTGTAGCCGAACTAGGAGCATTAGTGAGTGCTCGAGTCAAGCAACTTTGTGATGCTTGGACTTGTGTTCGTACGGTGTTTGAGTATGACATGGCCCATTGAGTGGGAGCTCCACCGTAACATGTATTATGTTACATGTGCTTAAGACGACCTTGTAAGGAGTAACGTGATATATACCCTCTCCGTTACTGTGTGAGCCTTACAACTATGTTGTGTCCTTGGACTTGAACCTATATCATGAAGTTGGAGTTCAGGTTGACTTCCTTAGCCTTGTCCTCCAGGGTCATGGAATTGATACGGCCACATGAGACAATCCTAGGAAGTCAACTGGATAAAGATGGACTGGTATGAGTGTTCAAGGAAGATTATTCGTGACCACATCTTATGTTTGTGATCCATTGCCCGGGCAATCATGTGTATGAGTTGCATATGATTATGGATACTAACATTATGACTTTGTGTTTTTCAAGTACTGCTCAGGGTAGATCTCTTGAGGGATTGAGAGTACTTGATCAGGTGTGATCGAATTATCTAGGACACAGACGGGATTGGATTATATTCTAGTTCACTGCGTTAGTTATTTATTAACTTAATGCAGTTTATCCACTATGTGTCACTGTGTGTGAGTTTCGTCGGGTCGCACACCCCACCGCACTGCATGTTGAGAGAAAAGAGGTTATTATGTTCCTGTGTGGACGAGTGGGAGATTGTTGGCCTGGGTGCTAATTAATGCGTCCACTCGGAATCCGAAGAGTCCCATAAGTGGGGGACTCTTCGGAATAGAAGCAGACTCTTCGGAAGATAAGCCTCGGGCTTATCCGTCTGTGTGAGCCCTCTTTAAAATGTGAGACCGAAGGTGTCTTCTGAGAGAGAAGTCTTCGGAGAGGAAAGGTGTTCTGAGAGAAGACACAAAGGCTCTTTCTCCTCTTTCCTACGGCACCGCGGCTTAGGGGTGTGGATGCATTGAGGACTCTGGTAGCCCTCGACGGCCGACGATCCCGTTTCCGCTGCTGTTTCCGCTGCTGCCAATATTGAGGTATGTCCTTTATCTTTGGCACCTTCAACGGTACCTTCATATTCAATTGTCCATATTGATCAGTCATCAGTCAATGGGAAACTTGCCGCTTAAATTTGACCAAATCTATTCCATAAACATGACAGATCCTTTAAAGGCAACACTGTCTTCTGAACTCGTCCATCCGAAACCTAGGCATTACGAACACTTCATGTTTGAGCGGAACAAATTCATCTAGGAAAAAATCCATGGATTTGTGATCAACAATTTCAAGTTAAGAAAAAAAGAAGATATTTTTATGCCAATTAGAGCACAAAAATGGCAGAATTACTGTGTTTTAATTCGAAATTAGACATATCAAAAAGTAAAGAATTCGCAACTCAGATCCCAACTCCCCCAAATCCATCCAAAGAACAGCTCTTTCTTTTCTTTTTTTTTCGGACGATTAATTCCAATCATCACGCAGATCGGAAGCGAGAAAATAAAAGAACAAAGCAACTAGAATAACGATCCATGGATCGAAATCCGAATTCTACTAGGGATAAGGGGAACCCACATTGATGTCGTCGCCGACGGAAGAAATCTCCTTGTTGGCCTTCTTATTGAACCAGTAGGTCCCCAACTTGCTCAGCATCTGATCCATCTCTCTCACTCTGGAGTGGAGAGGTGACCTCGAGTTGAGTTCTAAACGCCGGTCTCTTTCTTCGCTGCGAAGCGAGATCACGAGGGAGAGACCGGAGAGAGGAATTGCGGCTGCCCTGCGACCATATGTCAACAGTGCATCCAACGGACCAGCTGTGTAACGCCCATGCAAACGTGGCTGTTTGCGAGTTTAGCTTGGGACGCTTCGAGCGAGATCAGGAGGAGCCTTTTGGTATGATTATTTTAAAATAAAATATTTTAAAATATGAGCTATTTTTATGTAATTTAACGATTTAGTGATTAATAAACATATTGCATTGCCTTTCTAGCCTAGCAAAAATATATAAGAAATTGTATGCATTTTTTTTTTTTTTTGCTGTTATGTTGACATGGATTTGAAAATATAAAAATACCTATATATCTCAAGTCATCAAAGGATTATTTTCTTTAGTCTGCTTCAAAATATAATTTTCTTAAATTGAATGCCAATCATTATATAAAAATATTTTAGCTATAAAACAATTGTTATATCATTATAAAATTATAGTGATAAAATATAACTATATTATCATCGGCTACAACTAGCTAACGTGATCTCATAAGTAATAACTGATTATATCGATTGATGGCAATTTAACAAAGTTTAGTTAATTAACAAAGTTTTGATAATTTAACAAAGTTGCATACCACCTGCATAATTTTTTGGCCTTGGATTTAGCATTTTTAATTTTTAATGATGATGAAAAAAAGAAAAAAAATCATTTAAAATAGAAATTATGTTCAAATCAGTTGAAGATTGATTAATCATGTGTTAACTTAAAGTTAATAGGATCCAACATAGCTTACATTTCAGTGGTTAGCATATAATGATTAATGACCTAGAAAATATTTAATTTATTTAGCTTAATTGTAATATATTATTAAGGATAATTTTGTGATGAACCTACAATCTTTGTTTCTTAAAAACGAGCTGATATACTATACAATTGTAGCTCTTTTCATATGTGTTGAATGTTAGGTACAGTTATTATTTTTTTAAAAAATAATATTTTAATACTTACTACTTAATTTTATCATATAATACTTTTATAACCTTATATAATGCCCATGTGTTTTCAGAATTATTATTACTTTGGGCACCATTTACCAACAGCCTAACTAAAACTTCATATGATTTATCTAAATAATCCTTTCAATCATTTATTACGTTATAATTATATTTTAAGGGGTGAGTAAGTTAAATTTTTTTTTTAAGGCCGCATTATAAAATATAAACTATTATTTTACCTAAGGATCTGACGAGCTTCTGATACGAGTTGGTATGTGGTTCGAGTAGAACCGATCCTATCCGCCCGATCTGTACCACAGGTAATGGTAATGTGAATTACCTACAAGATAGATTATCACTAAATGGATTGCCAGTAATGTTGATTACTATGTTTGGTATGCATGTTACAGTAATATTGATTAGTGTGTTTGGTATGACAAACAGATTACCGGTCATATAACATTAAATTTTCAAAATACCTCTAAATCAAATTCATATACTAAATCAAATCTATTAAAAATTTTTAAAATACCTCAAAATATTCCTAAATCAAAGTATTTATATATAAGTAGAAGATACTAGATTTAATTATTTTTTAAAATTAAAATATATTTTTAATCTTTAAACATTTATTCAATTTTTTTATTCTTAAACTTTCAATTTATTTATTATATTTTAATATTTTATTACATAAAATTAATTAGATTAATAGAATAATTGATATATTATGATAATATGAATCGATCGATTAGTTGATAGCAAAAAAAAGTAAGTTATTTTTTAAATTTTAAAAAGAAATATAATTAGACATTATCAATTTTAAATTACTACATTATCAAGGAGATATTGCTAAGAATACTATTTTTTTAAAAATAGTAATTAATTTGTTTTAATTTTTTAAGTAAATTAATTTAAAAAATAGTAATTAAAAATTAATTTAATAAAATAGTAATAAAAAATAAATTTATTAAAAAATTTAAAAATTAAAAATATCAATTATTAAAAAAATAAATTAAAATTTAAAAATTGAATTAATATATTTAATTAGTTTTAAAATATTTTTAAATATAAAAATATATTTATTTTTTAATTTATATAAAATAAATTTATTTATATTTAATTTATTTTAATTTAAATTAATACATTAAATATAAATAAATAATTTTATATAAATAAAATTTTAATAAATAAATAAATAAATTTTAAAAAATAAAACAAATGTATTAATATATATATATATATATATATATATATATATATATATAAAAAATATATTTATTTTTTTAAAAATATTTTTAATTTAAATCTATTTTTTAAAAAAATAATTTTAAAAAAATAATTTTTTTTTTTTTTTTTATTTTATATTTTAAATTAATTTTTTTAAATTTTTTTATTAATTATTTTATTTTTTTTTAAATATTAAATTAATTAAAAATTAATTAATTTTTAATTTTTCTAATAATTTCTAATATAAAGTTAAAAATTTAATTAAAATTTAAAATTTAAAATTTTCAACAAATTTAATTTTTTAATTAATGAAATTAGTTTTTTATTTTTTTAATTAATTTTAATTTATTAATTTTAATTTATTTTTTTATAAATTTTAAAAAGTGGTAATTAAAATTTTTTTAATTTTTTTTAATTTTTGCAATTAGACTTTTTTTATAACTATATGTTTTTTGTTTTTGTTTTTGTTTTATTTTTTTTTCTATTGGATGTTTTTTTATGAACGAATAATATCGTGGTTTATTTTTGTTTGGAGATATAAGAAAAGAGATAACGGCGGCAAGACACGAGAAAAGAGAGAAAAGAAGGAAATGATTTTGTTTCGAGGAAGGATAATTTTATATTTGTAAAAAAGGTAGGGGCAATTTTGTTAAAAGATAAATTTATTAGATTACAACATATAGGTAATGCCACAGCCCCTTAAGGTAATCTGGATTACCTCCACTGCGGGATAGATTCCTATTTTTAAATTACTGATAATTTAATCTGGATAGATTACCTGCTATCAAACGCCCACTTAGTATTCAATCATCAAATTTATGATATATTTCTTAGTCAGTTTTACCATGTGCCGATTTAAAGGTTTTAGTTACCCTTTCAAATTGAGCAAGATCAATCTTGCTCGTGAGCTATGGAATTCTACAGGATTTGTTGCTTTTTTTTTCTGTTTTTCTTATACCATTAAAAGATTCAGAGCTTAGGTCTGATCAGAAGTTGTAAACCATACCCCTTGCAATAGAATTTGTACGGTTTTGAGTTCCAAGCTTTAGGATTTTCAATTGAACTCTAAATTCCATGAGATTTGAGTACTGTGATTTCAATTGGAAATACCCCGTGAAGTTTTTGGTGCCATGTATTTGCACCGAAGAGCTGAAATTAGAATAGGTTGTTTAATTGTTCATCTTATTTTCTTTCTCCAAATAAGAATAATTGCATGTTTCCAAATTAATCTTTTTGGCACTATGTATATATTTTACATATAAATAAACATTTTGTTATGAGTTGCTTGTTTAATATTTTTATTATTTATTACGGGGCATTTAGTATGGAACGATTTATTTAGGATTGTATTTGGATACATTTCTGCGACCAATGACCTTAGTCTAATATTTAAGGATAAAAATGCTATTCATCCATAGGAATAAAAAGAATAATCAATAAAAATGATCAATATCACTTTTATATTACTATAATATAATTAATGTTATAAAAAATATATTATAATAATATAATTGCATTATAACATTATAATACCATAATATAATATGATGATAGTATGATATTTTATTATAAAATTATAGCTATACTGTAATTGAATTATAATAAAATATTTATAAAAGATAATATTATAGTTCACTATAAATTATATAATAATAACATCAGATAAATAAAGTATTGTAATAATTATAAAATACATCTGAAATCGTTTTAGCATTACTTATTCAAATATCTTTGATTTTTAATAATATATTAAAGAGGTTATTTGTGAATAATTTAAAATTGAATCTTTAACATAGCCAACCGTATCATTGGAGATAAGCTTTATATCACCTAGAATCCTTTATATCGTCAAGAGATAAGAATAACTAGTGATTCTAAAAATATGTGATTTGGCTAAGAAAGAAGTATTGATGGATCAGGGTTATTATATTATATTATATTTTATTTTATTTTATAGGAAGCAATGGAATCATGTTAAATCAATCTTCAAATATACCTAGCATATTTTCTAGGTTCAAATACTTTAAAATGAATCATCTCTTAAGATTTCATGAATTTTAAATAGATCCAGTAATTTTCTTAAGATTATTTGCAACCTATTTAATAGAATTTTTTATGAGTAACGATACTAACCTTTTGTTAACTTAATTTATTTTTTATTTAAAGATATCTTTGATTTCATGATCATATATGTTTAATGTAAATATTGGATGCAAATATTTTCTTCAACCATATTCGGCGAAAAAATTATATATTATTGAGATTAGAAAAAGAAGGAAAAATAAAAACGATAAAAAGAACGTTGAAAAGCCGGTGCCACTTATTTTCGTTCCTCATCCACATGAAAGGAAGCAAAAATGAATAAAAACAACGACAAAGCTGGTAGAGAGAAAGAGAGAGGGAGAGAACAAATTAGACTCGAGAGAGAATGGCCACGGATTGCAACAAGATGGAACATAAAAAAGAAGGATATATATATATAAATGTTTAGTTTAGTTTAGGCCTTCACGCACTGAGTAAACCAACAACGATCTGATCCTGCTCGTCAAGAGGAAACGTGTCGAACAACAATAGTGTACGTACGCTGTACGTTCCTCGTTTCCGCTCGTTTAGAAAACCGACGGTCCTGCTTCCCAAAGGCTTCCGGTGGCGTCGCGGGATACGAGCGGCCGAAATTGAAAATTATTAAAATTTTAAGGCTATATTTGAAATAAAAAATAAAAAAATATTTTTTATTTTAAAAATTATAATAAAAAAATTTTAAAAAAATTAATCAAAGAAAATAATTGATAAATAAAATTATAATAAAAAAATGTTTATATTTATTTATCAATTAGTTTTTTAAGTTTTTTTTGTTTATATAACTCATCAACAAAAAAATATGATGAGAAATAATGTATCGTATTAAAAAATATATATATCATAATTAGTCATTTAATACTTTAACAGCAATAACTATAGTAGTTATCATTAATACAATGGACAGCTAATAGCCATTAGTTACCATTTGTTTCTCAACGGCCGAGCCAAATAGATTCAGATTAACTCCTTCGAATTCAGCCCGACTTTCTATGTCTTATTATCCTATCTTATCTCAATTAGCCCTCGTGTTGGATACGTAGATATCTCAAACTTCAGTTGGATACGATAAGGTCTGACTTGAATTAGGATGGGTTTGTTTTCTTTCTTGCTGTTTTTCTTCAAGAGATATCCTCCAGGGATCGGGTATTGGATTGGGTTCGTTCGGGTTGGGCCATACGTCGCTCTAGGGTGGATCCAATTTAGGTTCAGTGAGAAGTCGCATCCGTGAAGGTCGAGCGTTTTTCCAACGCTTGATTTAGCTGAGCCTGGATATCCTTGATAACATTGTATAAATTAGCTATGATTTTTATAATAATATCTTATTTTGATGGCATTATTGCTGTGATTGTGATTTTAAATTTTCAATAAATTAATTTTTATATTTTTAATTTTTAATCCATGTATTTCTTCGTTGAGTTGAAGATTAATAAATTGATTAAATTTTACTCGTATTATAGTTAAGTTTGGAATGGGCTTGACTCGGATTCGGATTAGGCCTGAGCTCAAAATTTAGGTTCATGTTAATTTTGGATTAGGATTTGATTGAGCTCAAATCTAAGCCCAATGCAAGTCTAATCAAACCTGATTATGAGATTTTGATTATGTTTTCAAGTGTCTTAGCTTTTACTAATAGTTCACTTTCTGATTATGTTATCATGAGCTTAGTAAAGCAGCATCCTGTGATCAATACCCTTTTGTAATATTTGTTGCCTTGTGGAATTAAACAATTTTCTGAGGGTAGCACTTGTCATATTTTAGTTTAGTAATTGGTACATGCTGATTTGATTGACATCTTGAAATTATAGCCTATGCCTGATTTGGTATTAAAGGTACTTTTTTCCCCACACGAAGATGACTTATTTAGGTGAAATGATTGGGTGAAAGAGTATTTTCCTTGATTAACAAGAGGCTACTGGTAACCCCATCCTAGGAATTTGGATGACCATAAACAAATAGAAAGGTTATTTCTGTTATGCCTAAATAATTGTAATAATGGAACCCACAGACCATCTGGTTTTTTAAAACTTTTCTATCATAGTAATTTTTTTCCTCAAAGCCTTTCCCACACCAAAAGATAATATACTCATGCTATTATAATAGTGCTTTCAGATGTCCAAGCAGACCCTTAATTTTTTGGTTGAAGGTTCGGTATCTAAGTTTGGATCAAATATCCATATGGTTGGGAGCTTAGGTTATAATTTGTGTGCGTTAGTTTTCTAAATTCTGAACTTAAAGGGTTGTGAATCATAATTGATAGCCTACTGATAACTTCGTTGGCCATATAACAAATAAATGTCCTGCAGCTTTTGAAAAGTATCTTGGCATTACTTAACCTGGAAAAACATATTTGGACTATTGATGCATGGCCAATGAGGCTGGACTATGATGCATGAAAGGTCCTAAAAGAGAACATTAGAGACTAGGGATCAATTTCAACTTCTCCGTCATCTCTCCTTTGGGCTGTCAATCACAAGCACAACTTGATCAAAGGCCCACCTTGTACTACAGAGCAACCCTACCATCAAGTCTCCCCAACAGCTGATCTTGCAAGTGTACGCTCCCAAATAATTGTAATGCAAATAGAAAATGAAATTCAAATATAATTAAACTCAGCTTTAAATTTATACAGATTATAAATTTTAAAAATAAAAAATACAATCATTTTAATATGCAATGCTAATCTACATCCATCGGATCAAATGAAATTCCTATGGATGGTACAAAACTGCTGCCCAGATTTAAAGAAGATAAGGATCAGCAAAAAATAAAAAATTGGAACCTGAACTAGGGTCGACGAGTCTGATTCCCTCTCTTCTCATCGGAGCCTCGTGGCAGCCCCAAAGGAGGCCACGAACCGGGGCCCGGTCGTAAGGCGTTCCAAGGGCCTGCTGAGTATCGTCTTCGTCCGTTGCCATGTGCGCCGTCGAGAGCAACGCTTCAAAATTTTTCTTTTGATATCGTGGGAGCGCTTCGGGAAGTATCTTCTGCCACCGTCCTCGTACGCTGCCGCTGCCATGGGAGAAATCGAAGGACAGAGACGGAGATGAAAGAGTCGTAACGCGTTCCAGAAGCCGGTCGGAAAGAGCGCTTCAAAATTTTCTTTCTGGCACAAAGAGAGCGCTTCACAAACTTTCTTATGGCATCGCCTTCGTGCGCCGCTTGCTGAGTGAAGGCATCGTCTTCGTTCATTGCCGTTGCCATGCGCGCTCGCCGGGAGCAACGCTTCAAAATTTTCTTCTGATATCATGTGAGCGCTTTGGAAAGTATCTGTCACCGCCCTCGAATGCTGCCACTGCCATGTGAGAAATCGAAGGAATGGAGACGAAGATGGAAGTGAGGAGAAGGTTCAACAATGCTGCTGGCCGATCGTAACGCGTTACATAGGCTGGTCGGGAAGAGTTTCAAAATTTGCCTTCTGGCACATAGAGAACGCTTCAGAAGCTGTGTCCTGGCACCACCTTCGTGCGCCGCTGCTGCCGCCATGGGAGGGAGGGATGGAAGGAGAACGGAGACAGATTAGAATAAGCTTAAAAAAAAATCTGCATGCGACCGAATAAATATCAAGCGAAATCAGGGTTTTGAAATAGAGTATACATAAGGTAATTAAAAATATACATATCGGTCGTATCCTCCTATTTTCTCCGACTGCGAGGGTTTGGAAGCGGAAATCCGCGATCGATTAGGATTCTTCTTTCCTTTCTCCGCCTGCCACCGTGTAAATATTAAGGTAATCCGCGATCGGGATAAAAAATCTACCATATCTGGTAGTATTCCTCTTCTTTTCCTCTCCTTTCCTTCATTGAAAACCTTAGCGTCCAAGTTACCAGAGGGAGCGGCGGGTCCGGCCGATATGGGATGCCATCGTCTACTCCCGGACCTCCATGCTGGTCTTCTTAGGGCTTCTGCTTTGTTGGGTTTTGAGGGAAATAATGATCCTTCTACTCTACAATATTCCAAGCATGCAACGGATCATTCAGATTCCAAGCTATAACTACTACAGGAAAAATTCACATGTCAAGCTCAGATGGGATGTGAATTCTGGAACTTCTGGCTCAATTATTGACCCTATGGACGTGGAAGCAATTCAAAGAAATTCACATACTCGTCCGAAGGATTTTTTTTTTTTTTTTATCAGGAAAACAGTTAACTGAAGATTCACTTCTAAATCCTCTGGTGTTTGAAATGCATGCACCTGGTTCTACCCAACCACATATAAATTTCAACACTGCAGGTGGAACATCTATGCTAATTTCTAGTGATGCATTACAGCGAGCAAAGAGCCTTCTTGGTGACTCAGAGTATGAAATTTTACAGAATGATGTGAAAGCAGATCAACCACCTGCCTTGTTTCTTAAAGATGAGAGGAATCATGACAAGTCTTTTTGGAGTAAAGAAAATATCTCTGCTTTTCTGCACCAAAATGCTGGAAAAGGCAAATCTGTGTCAAAACCCTTACCACACATACAATCATTTTCTAATCAAAAGGAGTCATCTCGTCCCCTTCAGGTTACCAATTCTCTGGGTGTTACACTAGATCAAGTGAATGCCGGTGACTTTGTTATGGAGAACATTCATCATTCAAGAAGTAAAAAATCTCACGTGCAGCCTTCAAAAAAAGACCTCTGTGTAACTCATACCATTGTCGACAGTGGGAATATGGTTCCAGAATGCAGACCACCAGGTGGACCACTGGCTGATATTTCAAATGACAATACTTTGGGTCATACAAATATGAATCAGCTTTTGAGTGAGAAGAAAAAGTATTAAGGATTTCTTTGGCAAATGCCCTGGTCAGCAAAACATGGTACCTGATGCTATGATTTGAAATTCCTTTTTATTTATATATTGTATTTATCTGTCCATATGTTGACCTATATTTTTATTCAGTTGGCACATCTACCAGATGAAGTGAAACACATGAATGCACATAATGCAGTAAAGTACAAATTCCATGATGAATCTGGTCGCCATGAGATTGGTCCAGAAGCCTTTCAAACTATGCTGCTTCAATCTGGTGCTTCATTATTAAGTGCAACTAAAAAGTATGCTCTGCATATCTTTTAACCATATATCATTGTAGTTTTAATGTCCTATTTTGAAGGAAAAAATTTCTTTCATTCTGAATCAATTATTGTCAAGAATGCAGCAATAACTGGTTAGCAGCCTTTTCCCCCTTGGTTTTGCTTTAGGTTGGATTTATAGATACCCTTTATTCACTAAGTGTTTCCATGTAAAATCAGTTGATGCGCTGTCTTTAGCACAGCTTGAAAAATTTTAAGATCTGATATGGTATAGAGGCTCGATATTGACATATGCTACAGCTGTTGTGCTGACAACAACCACATAACATGAGTGTCCCATGCCGACCTGACCCATATCAGTAAGGTACCGATACAGTTCCAGTTTAAAGATTGAAAAACCTACTGTGATGTTTGGTTGTACCAATTTTAGAAAGAATCTCAAACCTAGAACCTAGCAATCCTCTATTGTTTCAAAGCCTTATCGAATTTCCCCTAGCTTCAGTCTTGCTTCATTATGTTTTAGCTACCTCTCTTAAACATTTGTACTTAAAATATAGTTATCATAGTACAAATTGCCAAACAGTCAATGACAAAGTTTTATCATACACCAAATTTCTAATTAAATTTTGGAAAATGCCAGTGATTTAACATAATAAAAAATAGATAATATGATATATTAAAAATATCTTTGTAATTCAGACTATGCAATAGGTCTGACATCTAAAAAGATGTTTACACTAATTCATAAGAAATTGATGCTGTATAACCAACCGTCAATGTCTCATTTTCTCTGTTGGGCACACTAAATTTGGAGGAAAACTTCAAGTCAAAAAGTTTTGGTTTATTTAAGTACTGTTTTAGACTCCATATAGGGAAATGAGTTGGATTAAAGAGCTTGTCTTAAGGGCCATTTGTTAATTGTGATATGTCTGAAAAGGAATCAACTTTCAAGGAAGTGACTTTAAGAATATATAGTTGTGCTGTTCCAATGACTTCAGCATGGCTGTTTTGTTGTGCTTTGCTCATATAATAACCTCATAAGTCATTATCTTATTTTCATTATGTGCCTTAAGAATATATGCTTTATAGAGAAGGATTGTGCTGTTGCAATCATTTCAGCATGGTTGTTTTGCTGTTCTTCCACCCTTTTACTCATATATTTTCCTCATATTCTTATTTTATTTTCAATGTGTTATGCTTACTTTTTATTTCTGATTAGAGAATTGCATGCTTGTTGCATCTTTATCTGTACTTCTGTATCGAGATCTCTTAGTTGGGCTTCTGTTATCTACTTTTCTAACCTCCTCTTTAATTGCTCATTTTTACTGCTACCATATCATAGGAAAAAAACCAAGCTTACGTTGGGTGAGCAAATATGGTAAGCTTATGTTTCACCATCTTGTTAATTCCATGTCATATAGCGCACATTTCTAACATGCAACAACCAAATTTATTTATGGAAAAAGAAGCAACCATTGAATTATTAGGTATTTATTACCTTTGTTGATCAACATACTTATATCGACACTTATTTAACATACATGCTTCCCAAATTTTGAGAGGCATGCAGTCCTTGATTATAGGCTACTTAGACTTGTATGAGATTTGATTTTGAAGTAAAATAACTTGCAGTTCTTGCCCTAGAAAATGATATTTTTATTTTAAAAAATTTGGACAATTTTGTGACTAGGCTTTATATTTGAGCAATCTTTGACCTCTGTTTCACAAGACTGGATACCTAAATTCATCCTCTTCCTGTCTTCTTTCATTGCACCCTTGGAGAGGAATAGGCACATGAACTTTGGACAATTTTCTATTCAAGCTGATTTAACCTTGTCTTGGCAAACTCAATGTACTAACACTAACCTTATTCTGAGACCTAATTGAGTTCTATTAGCTCATTCTGATCCAGGATGTTATGGTGATTTGTTCTATTTTTGTGGTCCCTATAGTGATTTGTTCTATTTCTGTGGTTATTCTACGTACTTGCAAAATTTGGAGGTGTGCTTATTATTTAAAACAATCCTGCAGCAGCTAATTAGATAATTGCTAATCCTTTGCATAATTTTTATTATCTAGATCTTACATTTTGGTTTTTCTTGCACATCTCTTTCCTTTAGATGGGTCACAAACCACTACAAATGGATCGTCTGGAAACTTGCAAGCCTTGAGCGATGCTATCCAGCTCAAGCTAGTGGCAAGTACTTTACAGTTTCTAATGTGCTTGAGGAATTAAAATACAGGTGAGATGACTTGCATTATCTTCTAATTCCAAAATGCATGGTTTAGGTTGCATATGAATAAAGTCTATGCTATTTTTGGATGTCAGGTATGAGAAGGAAGTCAAATATGGTCATAGATCAGCAATAAAGAAAATTCTAGATGGGGATGCATCACCTTCTTCTATGATGGTTCTATGTGTTTCAGCTATCCATTATTCTGAAACAAAGATCTCTAAAATGGATGATGTGACTGGACCAAGTCAAGATAGCAACAAGCTTACTAGCTCAATTACAGATGAAAGTAACTGCAATATGAAAATAGAACTAACCGACATAGCCACGCGCCAGGCTGGCCACGGGCTAAGCGGCCATGTGCCACGCGCGCTCGGATCATGCGCCTCCGGCGCCCAGCACCGGCGCGCGCGCATGTCTGCATGCGTCTGCGCAAGGCAGCGTGCACGCTCGGCGCCCAACACTGGCACGCAAACACTCTCACGTGCATCAAGTGCCCAAGCAATGTACCTAGGGCCTATCCGCTTGCCTCAAAGACAGTGTTTCATCCGTGATTGAAATTCTGAATATGATAAAAAAAATTTTTAAACTCCTTGTTGGACATGAGATCCCTGTTTTCCTTCGATAAATTTAATGATTCCATCTGGGTTTCCATGGACACGGAGTCAGAGAGGTCTTTTCCATGATTAGGCAGTGCATTGGTCCTGCGATCGTCATTAACGACACAGCTACAAGGTTTGGAGGATGACACAGGTTAACATGGTGTCGAATTTTCTACAAAATCTGATGAAAAATAAGGCGAACCCTAATTTAAGGATTTTTCTGTTTTATTTCGTAATTTTTTTTTACTGTTTTAATATTATCATGTCAAAATTTATATCGCACATTGTTTCAAGTAAATTCGATACCCAAAATACTTAGTTTACACCGTGACATTTTATCTCCCAGTTCATTAGAACATAAAAGTTGTTATTTGGACCAAGTATCGTGCTAATTAAGAAGGGAATTAAGGATGGACGGTTGATCGGAACCTGCAATTGAAGCTGGATTTCGACATCCCTAAATCTCAGGATTAGTTCGTCAATTAATCTTCATAGATTATAATTCTTCATAACTCATTTTCTTAGCTGACCCCTACTCGCATGAGAGTTAAATAATTCTGGGATTGATATGGCATCGAGAAATATCTTATATGCATTGTGTATATTGAAACATAGAATTCACACCTAGCTTATATACTAGAGATCAATGGGATGGACAACAAACTTATATGCCAGAGATTGAGATTTTAAATCTCATGAGAAAGCTTTCTCCACGGAACGAGATGCATCACTGTTTTATCCCATCCTGATGTCTATCTTGATGAAACATTCCCGTAAGTACCCCTTTGCTTTTTCATCTTCTTCTTTCTTCTTTTATATTTCCTCTTCTTTTTCCCTATTCCTTCTTTCATCCCTTTTTTCCTTCTCTTTTCCTCCTTATCTTTCCTTTTTTTTTTTTTTTTTTGACCTTTTTCTTCTTCAGAGTTCTACCCCTTCCCCCACAAGTACCAGGGCCTAAAACCTTGGTGAAGATATTATTGTAGGGATATTAAAAAGCTTGCATGCTATAATCACATGATGCCTTGTTGATGTTTGAGAAATATAATATGAATCCTGGAATTGGGATAAGGAAATAGGTGGTGGCAGGGGAAAGTAGGAGTGATTGGAGTAGCTACATATTTTGCAATCTGTTAATTTTCACGGTACTATAAATATCAGTTTAAGAGGATTGTGGTATCTTGTTAATGGATGTGGTTGGAAGCCACGACACCTAGAAGATGACTCGTATCTGTACAACCTAGTTTCTCCACATGACCTCTTTATTTTGGACTGACAAGTCTTTGGATGGGCAGTGCATCTGTTCTGGGGAATGTAGTCTCTTTAAGACTTATCCCATATTTTATCCCTTGGAATGTGAGCCCCACCATATATCAACCTATAATGGATGATTACTTGAAAAGATTTGGATTGGTCATGACTGCTTTCAATTATCCAGGTTGTGTGTGTTGTTTTGTGTTCCATTGTCCTTCTCCCTTGCATGAATCATATTCTTTTCCATTTTGAAGCCACTTCTCTATGATCACAGTAGCGAAATTTGTTCATCGGCTTGGATTAGGGTCCTACAAGTCTCAAATCTCAGATCTTGCTAGCAAATCTTGTCATTCTGTGTAGATTTTTTTCAGTATATTTATGTGGTCTTGGTGGAAGTTGTTGCTTTGACATTATTTATCTGATCATGATGCGCCAAGTGTTCCGCTCTTTGCATATACTGGATGCAATGTAAGAACTTCAGGTGCCCCCACATATACATTTTATGTGGTATGTTAAAAAATTGAGCAGCATAAATGCGTACGTTATGTCTTGATATAATATGGAACTTACGTCGTTGACTTTTGTTCTTGCTGACCAGAACTCCCCTTGCTTCCTTCAAATAATATTAATCAGGCGTCTTCAACCTCTGCAAATGTTGTTCTTCCCTTGTCGACCAATCTCATTCTTGATGACTGTTTGTTGTATCAGTTGAAGGTCTGCATTGCATGGTTGTGACCTTGAACAAGAAAATAAATAAATAAAAGACAACTACTCATGATGCTGCCAGATCATCCCTCCTCAAACGTCCGCGAGCGTTGAAGCCAGCTGTCCGTTATAAAGTGTTGATTATAGAGTGCTTGCATGACACTGTTCATGGCCGGGGCCGAGGTACCCAAGCACGTGACCTTTATGAGGCCATAAATGCCTTTGTACGAGAGACATGATGTGGCTGTGGAAGCCGAGATGAGACGATGCCGAGGCGGGGCCGACTTGGAAGAGGCCATTAAATGTGTCGAGGCGGGGCCGACTTGGAAGAGACCAAGATGGGACTATGCAGAGGTGGGGCCGACTTGGAAGAGGCCATTAAATGTGTCGAGGGGGCCGACTTGGAAGAGAGGGCCGAGAGAGTGTCGAGGCAGGGCCGACTTGGAAGAGAGGGCAGAGAGTGCCGAGATGAGGCCGACTTGAATGAGGCCATTAAATGTGCCGAAGTGGGGCCGACTCGGAAAAGAGGGCCGAGAAAGTGCCGAGGCAGGGCCGACTGACTTGAATGAGAGCGGGAGGAGGCCGATTTGGACTTCTCCCTTCCTTTGCGTCCGTGATGCTCTACTCCATTAAATGCTGGCCTATGTGGCAGCTATAAATGCCGGGGCCGAGATGGAGTGTTGGGGCGGGCCGGCCGACTTGAATGAGAGCGAGAGGAGGCGGATTTGGACTTCTCCCTTTTCTACTCCATTAAATGCTGCAGCCATAGAGATGGAACACTGGGGCGGGGCCGGCCGACTTGAATGAGAGCCGATTTGGACTTCTCCCTTTCTTCGCGTCCGTGATGCTCCACTCCATTAAATGCTGGCCTACGTGGCAGCTATAAATGCCGGGGCCGAGATGGAGTGCCAGACTTGAATGAGAGCGAGAGGAGGCCGATTTGGACTTCTCCCTTCCTTCGCATCCGTGATGCTCCACTCCATTAAATGCTGGCCTACTGGCAGCCATAAATGCGCCCCCCTTCCTGGCGCGCCAATCTGATGACGCCCGATCACTGATCCTGAACGTTGGGATGAGAAAACGGATTAATCGGAGGATATTTGCTTCACCGAGTTTTCTACAAAAAGCCCCAGGACCGGAGGGATTCTCCAGTGGAACCCTCCGATGCTCAAGTCAGCAATCGAGGTCACAGCAGAAGAGGAGCTCGAATGAACTCTTTTCAGATGAAAAAGATGCTCCCGAGGAGGAGGGATTCCTCTTTGGGTGTTAGGATAGCAATTTTTTGGGGTTATCGCTCATACCTGATTACCGAGTGGATTCACCTCTTTATAGGGGTTGACATCTGCATGATCACGTGGGATTCCGTGAAAAGGGAATGTCCATGGAGTTCTTAGGAGTTGTGTGAACCTGGGCTGATTGGTGGGTCCTGTCCATCGG
This sequence comes from Calamus simplicifolius, assembly GCA_900491605.1. Classification (NCBI taxonomy): domain Eukaryota; kingdom Viridiplantae; phylum Streptophyta; class Magnoliopsida; order Arecales; family Arecaceae; genus Calamus; species Calamus simplicifolius. The sequence goes on along the minus strand of UESW01003978.1, from coordinate 48,117 downwards.
AGAGGGAGAAAACGACGATTGGTGGGCTAAGTCCCATCAGCTAGTGGGGCTATTGAGTGGTTGGGTCCAGTCCCATCGGTAGCGTGGCCAGTGGGTAGTTGGATCTGGCGTTGTCAGGCGGCGCGGGTCAGAGAGGTAGCGTCCTGAGCTACCAGGGTCGTGTTGGGGCAGATTTGGAGAAAACTAGGGAGTCTCGACTCTTTCGATGGAGCCGAGGCTTAGTTGGGTCGGCCAGGGGTGGCAGGGGCCAGCCTTGCTGACTAGGAAGTGCCGGGACGGGGCCGACCAGGAATGGTCAGGGCTGGCTCGGCGGGCTTGGAGACGCCGGGGCCGAGAGGGGCCGACCAGGAATGGTTGGGGCCGACTCGGCAAGCTTGGAGACGCCGAGGCCGATAGGGGCCGACCAGGAATGGTCGAGGCCGACTCGGCGGGCTTGGAGACGCCGGGGCCGAGAGGGGCCGACCAGGAATGGTCGGGGCCGACTCGGCAAGCTTGGAGATATCGGGCGCACTAATATTTTGATTTTACCAAAATTACTCTTGTGCTGCACCAGTCACATCATTATTTATTTTAATTTCTTTTTCTTTTGCATATTATACGTGTATATTCTCTACAAGCCACTATTTACCGGATCTCTGTTTTCTATTTCAATAAATCAGATGGAGCATCAACTCTCTTTAACCTCTCTCTCTCTCTCTCTCTCTCTATATATATATATATATATATATATATATATAAACATCACCTGGGGATCGAGCTTAAATTTTTCTTTTTGAGCCAACTACTTGAAAAATCAAATATCAGTAGTCAAATCTTATAAAATGATGATGAGCAGTGATTGAAAGAGTTTTATAGATATGGATTAGGAGGACATCAGGGTGCTTTAATTCCTACTGTGGTCTACTACTAGTCTTCCCCGTCAACGTTGTCAACGGTTCTACCATGCAAAAAAAAAAAAAACAGCACACACTTGTACAAATTATTGTCTGGCCTCTTCGGCGCCACCACTGTGATACACACACAGTAACAGCACTTTTCCTTCCATTAACTAGCCGTGTTTGACGACAAAAATATCGAGCCATTATCGTCAAAAAAGTAAACCAGAGAGCACAAACCACAGGCTTTTCTCCCTCACCAGAAGCTCAGATGAGGCTCCTCGCCTCATCCAACAGGAAGAGATCTTACTATTTCTATCTTGTTACCTTATCCTTCATCATCTTTGTAGCCATTCTGTGTGCTGTGGGCTTCAATTCCATCCTTAAGCATTCATGTCTGAGATACCAACAGCTTGAATTCTCATCACGACAGGAAAAACCAACAGCCCTCATCAAAAACAAAGAAGACGAGCCCGGTTTTACTCCAGCCGACGACGCCCGAATTCTTGATGAAGAGGCTAAAGTGAATTTTGAAGCCGTGTCGAGGCAAGTCGAGGAAGGGGTTATTTTTGACGACGACGACGACGACGAAGAAGAAGAAGGTGGGGAAGAGTTCGAAGGAGGGAATCATGGCGGCGTGCCATTTGCTGTTGGGGCGATGGAGGAGGGCTGCAATGTGTTCGACGGCAAATGGGTCTACGATGATGAGGTTTCGAGGCCTCATTACACCGAGCGCCAGTGTCGATTCATTAGCCCTCAGATGAAGTGCCAAGCTTTCGGGAGGCCAGACAAGGCGTACCAGCACTGGAGATGGCAACCTCATGGGTGCTCTCTACCAAGGTACGTATACAACAGGGCCTCTCACAAGAATCACTTAGCCGAGGAAAGATGGCAAATTAAGTACTCGATCTTATTATTTATTTCCCTCACAAAAATGTTGTCTTAATTACTCTAGAGAAGTAGCCATTTAATAATTATTGTCACCAGTTTTCCCATGTATGTATGGCTTCTTCTTCTTTTTTCACCATGTGATTTTTTACTATATGGAATTGATTGATTATAGTATGAAACCTTTCCTTCCATTTGGTTAATTTTCATAATTACGATCATTTTAACTGCAATAACTGACCTTGGATGCATTGTAGAGAGGTTCCTACTCTGCTGCACCAGGATGCATGGTGGCAATCTCACCACTATTGCTCATTTCATCAGCAGAACTTTTTAAGACCCATTGTTCCAGTGACACTTGAACATATTGACAAGGACTTAGATTGGCTAAATTTTAGCACTTTCTAATAATTTGAATTATGCTCGAGTTACAGCTTCAATGCCACATTCATGCTTCGAAGGCTTCGGGGGAAGCGAATACTTTTTGTTGGAGACTCCCTGACTCAGAGCCAGTTCATGTCGATGATATGTCTCCTGAAGCGTGCGATACCCAAGTTTGCCAAATCCCACAGACACCATGCATCACATACCATCTTCAGTGCTCCGGTGGTTAACATTCCATACTCCAATTATATTTTTCTGCAGAGTGTTTCAGAGTAATAGATAGTTTATCATAATACTAAAACTTATCAGCATATATATTGTGTGCACATAGAAATATAGAGCTACGATCGAGTTCTACTGGGCTCCCTTTCTTGTTGAATCAAATTGTGATAACGCCACTGTGCACCGAGTGATGGATAGAATAGTTCACGCGTATTCCGGATCCATCAATAGACATGCTCAACATTGGAAGGGAGCTGATGTTTTGATCTTTAATACGTACATGTGGTGGATGACAGGGGCTCCAATGAAGATTTTGTAAGTCGATCACTTGCAATATGGTCTTGTTGTTGCGATGCTTTTATTGTTTACAAAATCCTTCATTGGCTAACAGGCGAAGGTCTCGCAAAGGGGGAATGGAGTTCATCAAGTTGATGGAAACAGAGGATGGGTATCGGTTGGTGCTGAAGAGAATGGTGAGGTGGGTGGAGAAGAACATGGATCCACAGAAGACCAGGGTCTTCTTCACAGGCATTTCACCTAGTCATTGGAGGTAAGCCAGCTTTCCATCCATGGAAGCCTAGCAGACTAGAACAAGCCCCAGCCAGAAACAAAGGCCTGAAGTATGGAACACAAGCTGAAAGAGTTTGAAAAGCCATTGGGCCTGCTCTCTTTTTAACTTTCTGTTTAATAAAGATAGAATGTACTTTTGGTCCTCAAACTTTGCTCAAAATTTTTCACTCAAAATGTATTTTAATTTTTAAACTTGTGGTTTTAAGAATGTTGCATTCCTGATATCCTATTATATTTTAAAATCGATAGAATAACTGGCATATATATTCAAACTTTTTTTAATAATACATTAGAAATATAACATTTTTAAAATAGAAGAGATTAAAAGTTTGAGAACAAAAACTATAAATTCAAACTTTTTTTTTTTAAAGACTTAAGGACAAGATTTGATCTTATGTTGATAAATCAATATTGGCTAACCTAATTAATGAGATGGCAGGAGTGTAGAGTGGGGAGGCGATCGTGATGGTACCTGCTACAATCAAACGACTCCCATCGATAATCCAACTTACTGGGGTTCGAGTGCTAGCAAAAGCATGATGGAAGCTATGGAACAAGCGTTGAGCAACACAACTGTTCCAATAACCATTCTGAACATCACTCAGCTGTCAGCGTATCGTAAGGATGCACATACTTCGATTTATAAGCAGTTGTCATACCAGTTGACCCGCTGGCAACAGGAGAACCCCAAGAGCTACGCTGACTGTGTGCATTGGTGCTTGCCAGGCCTCCAGGACACTTGGAATGAGCTCTTGTATACCAAGCTCTTCTTTCCCTAAAACCTTTGAAGTTTATTTAGAAGGGTCGATCGTCATTCATGTCTTAGATAATCTTTTTTATTCTCTTCCTCATCTTTCAGTTTTTGAAAAAGACTACCTTGCTTCACAAGGGCAGTTTATATATAAGACGAGAATAATGAAAGCATCTGCCAATTTAAAATGGAGGCGCTGATGATTCCTTAACTATTATAGCATAGAACATAAATCTATATGCTTTTGGCTGAGCAGAAGCCACACACTTCTTTGATGGAATGCTTTCATTAAGATATCTTGGATTGTAAAGCTGGATTATAGCATTGGTTTACAGTCTTTATCTCAACAATAATTATATATTTTGCCAGTACTTGCTTATAAAAGGACAGCTCAATGTATACAGCTTTGTCATTGCAAGGTCCAGAAAAAAAAATCAGGTGCCAGTAGCTTTACTCTCATGTGCAGAAAGGTTATTTCGATCGTTGCAATAATAAAGCAATTTTATCATTGCACTAAGTTTCCTCTCATTGCCAATACCGATTCAAATTCAATCAAAATTACTTAACAGTTGTTTAAAAGCTCTCATTTCCAACAGCAATGCAGGCTTTGTGATTTCAAGTTTTCATCTCGTCCTTGAGAGCTAGGGGTGGTTCCTATTTATATGATATTGATTGAGGAATGACTTCTACAATTGAATTCCTTTGATCTCTATCAATAGAATTCAATTGAAATAAATTTATCATATTAATTTAATAAATGTTAAAATGTTAAAATCAGCCGAATTTTATTGTTCAAAAATATATCAAAATGAACTGAACCCATATAAAATTCTAAAATTATTCCTTCTGTTGATGCTTTATGAAAATTTTAAAAAATATTAGTATGCTGGTAGAGGTAATGGTCTGGATTAGGGTTCTCAACTTTCAAGGTTGAAAAAGCATAATCTAGAATATCTAAGAGGAAGATTAAAAAGAAAGAAAGGAGCAAGTAATAAGAGGGGGTATTTTGATCCTTTTAATAAATGATCCTATCAAATAAATTGTGTTTTCTCAAATCACACCTATTTTAATATGAATTCTAACTATACGCAAAACTAGTTTTTTGAGCTTCAGTTTAATTAAATTTTAGGGGCTTAAAAGCATTTCAAATCAAAGAATCACTAAAACCTATAGGAATTGGATTGAATTCCTCAAGATGCAGCTTGTGGATATTGAGGCCTAACTCGAGTCCAATCCTTCGATCAATAGACCCAACAAATTGTTTAACCGATGGTCCTGGCCTAGATTGCTACATTCAGTCCGTTGCCACTTAAAAGATGGAATTTTTGTGGATTGCAAGGGAGGCAAGGCCATTCGTTAGATTTTGAAATTATAAATCTAAACCAAAAAAGTCATATCTAATATTTTTTATTTTATTATATTTTTTTTTTTGGTTCTCGTTGCTAACTTAAGCATTGAAGGGATTTTTGATCGATGTTCCATGTGGATTGCTTTATTGATTCCTTATTGAGGATGAAAATATTTTTTTTTCTATAAAGAAGAGGGTGGGAAGGAATTAAAAATTTTATATTACTTAAATGCTATTATATTATTTTAATATTATAAATATAGCTTCATATATAATCCTAAAATATCATAAACCTATGTGTGTTCATATCTTTTATATTTATTAAGACTGTAATTAGGTATCTTTATTTCTTATAAAATAACTCATGATCATAAGCTTATATTGTATTATATTTTTTAAGATTATAATTTTATATAATTTTTATGAATCAGCTCACGAAATTTGTAATTATAGTAAATACCATTTGAATCAATTTTATTTGTTATATGAAGCTTAATGCTTTATTTTTATTTTTATTTTTATATTGAGTAATATATAAATATAAAATAAATATTTAAATATAAAAAATGGGATTGGTGGAGATGGGGTATTCAGTGGGATAGGAATTTGTGTGGAAATAAAAATGAAGACCGTATTAAAATTAAAATAAAGAAGGATGAGGAATCATAAAGAGAGGAGTTTCTATAGAAATAGGGGGGATAAAAAAAATTTTATCCTCATTGACATTGAGGGGATTGGAATGACGTGCTAACATAGTAGCAGGATGAGAACAGGGAGTGGCTCTCAACCTTCGCTCCATATGTTATCATTTCTACTAACAAAAGGCAAATTCTAACGATTACTTTCAAATGCTACCATTCGATTAAGAGTTAAGAGTATCAAATAATGAATGGACCTCCAAAGAAATGGAAAAGCCATCACCCGCTACGCAAATGGATTTGCTGGAAATATTAGTGGCTTCTCGAGATAACTCACTCCTTGTGTGCTACAAGTTTTTTTTTTTTTTTTGGGGTGGAATAATTAAACCAAATCCTAATGAATTTATTCACCTAGCAGACTTCTGGCATCAGGCATGAAGAATTTAAAACCAACTATTTACTGATCATTGCAAGAACCACATCGATGAATCACACATATTCATTTCAGTCTGGTAAAAGAACAAGAACTTAAATTTCCATTTGTATAGAATTGGGAATATTAATATAGTGAAGGAAGATGAGAAAATTAAGTTAAATAAAGTTTTAGAAATGCAAAAATTAAATTCAAAACTCAAGCTCAATTAAAAACTCAAAAATTGAATTCCGATTCTCTCAAGCGATTATTACGGAAGCCAAGTTAAAATAAGTCTTGAGGAATATGATATTTGTGAAGTGATTGATAATGAAAGTAAAATGAATCAAAACTTGATAATTCAAAAATAAATTTCAAAATTTAAAATTTGAAATCTAAATCTTTCAAGATAGATTTTTAGGCTTCAGACATGGTTTGATTTTCTATAAAAATATAATAATAATTTTCTAAGTAAGATTTCTTCTCCTATGAACTGTGCAACTATAAATGGTAAATTATGTACATGCATTATAAGATTTAAATTTTTTCTATCATGGTTGTCTGTATATAGATGATACCATAAATAATGGAAGACGAAAGGCATACATTGAGTAATGGCAAAGGTATTAAAGGTGGCCTTGAACGAGTAGGATCAGAGTCCAGTTTTAACATAGCCATGAGATTTATTATATCTTAAAAAATAGCATTGATAAAATAAAAAATAAAAAATTTTGATTTTCTCAAGTAAATGATAAGAAAATCATTAATTAATATTTAATAATTTAATGCTGGAGTAAGTCAAGATTTGATAATTCAAAAGTCAAACTGAAAACTCAAAAATTTAATGCTAATTATTAAGAAAGTGAAGACATATTTCCAGGATATAGCCGTGATATGGGTTTCACAATGATCATCTTATTAAAATATCTGTACTTTTTAACCATACATTGAATATTACATATGTGATATATTGTATCATAAGCAGTATCATCAATGATCGACATTATAAATTGAAAATTTAGATTCTAATTGTCTCAAGTGATTTATGATGAAATTCAACTAATCAAAATTTAAGAATTCTAATTATATCAAGTGAATGACAAGAAAATTGAGGTAGGTAAAATTAGATAATTAAAAACTTAAAATTTGAATGTTAATCTCTCAAACAATTGAAGATAGATTTTCAAGCTGCAATTATGATTTGACTTTAAATAAAAATCATATTAATTGTTCTCTTATTAAAATTTCTTTTCCAGTATAATTATACATTGTAAATTGTATATATGTGATACATTTTAAATTATATCTATTAGTTGATTGATAAGTAAACCAAGCTAATTAAGATTTAAGAATTCTAATTCTGTCACTGATTAACCAGAAAATTGAACTAGGTCAAGATTTGATAATTCAAAATCTGATACTAAAAACTTAAATTTTGAATTTTAAATCTCTTGGATAATTGAAGATGGATTTTCAATCTGCAATTATGATTTTTCATAAAAACCAGGATAAGATTCTCTAATCAAAATTCCTATCATGTATATATTTGTATTATAAATTATATATGTGATGTATTGTATTAGAAAAAAAATATCGCCAATAAAATCCTATAATTCTCATTTTATATACTTAAAACTAAACTTGCATCATGACTATATGGTCCTTGCTAGTTGTGATACATACGATCTCTTTGAACATACATTGCCTAACAACTTGCATAATATTAGATTTAGCATTTTTTGTAAGAAAACTATTAACAATCTACACAATATTGCATAGAGTTAATAGTTAGGATCTTTTTTATTACCTTCAGCCATTGCTTTCGATCTACCTCTAGAAGATCTGAATCAGGATCTCGATCTTCCTCTCGATGGATTTTGATCTTCCTCCTCTGTATGGATCTTGATCTTCTTCTCGATGGATCTTGATCTTCCTCCTCTCGATGGATCTTAATCTTTCTCCTCTCGATGGATCTTGATCTTCTCCCCCTCTCGATGGATCTTGATCTTCCTCTCGAGGAACCTTGATTGAGTGCTTCCAATCAATGAGCCATCGCACTCTGATGGTGTATGCCCTCAGGATGTGCTCTTGATCAGGGACCCAATGCCTCCGCTTGTTTTTGGTTTTTCTTTCGATAACATTGTGTTATAGAAAGCCTTAGGAAGGGATCTCTATTTAAAGAGATATCTTAACTCCCTTCCACCGCTTACTCCCATCAAGTAGGCGTTTAAGCATTTAAATACTATTTAATCCACCACAGGCGTTTAAGCGTTTAAGAGATTTAGTTACCACTCTTTAACCAGTGGATGTGATAGAGAATTATCCGACGATTAAGCTAAAGTAGGACCATCTTCTAAACGGGATACTACATTCTCCCACTTGGTCCGTATATTTTTATCTTAATCCATAATTCTCAATACTAAACAAGAAACCAAATACATGAATCATAGCGATAGGTCCTCTATAATTGAGTATTATCTTCTATGTATTACAATGCATTCAATTTCTTTACCACTATTCCAAATGTGACAACATAACTTAATGAATAAACCATATGTTTATTCAGAGTCCAAAAGAAAAGTTTGTCATTTCTCAAAAGTCAAATAACGTGTACACCTGAATGAGAAATAAACAAATAATTGAAATAAGAGTTTCTTTGTACAAATTGTTATCCATACAATTATATCATGGAACCAACTCACATTCTTATCACATGATCCTTAAAATTCTTAATTGGCATGCCTTTAGTCAAAGGATCAGCTATCATCAATTCAATGCTAACGTGTTCTATGACCACTTTATTTTCTTTAACACATTCTCTTATGGCTAAATACTTAATGTCGATATGTTTACTTCGACTACCACTCTTATGATTTTTAGCCAAAAATACAGCAGCTGAAATGTCACAGTACAGTTTAATTGGCCTAGCAATAGAGTCTACAATTCTAAGCCCTGAGATGAAACTCTTCAACCATACACCTTGCGATGTAGCCTCAAAACAAGCAACGAACTCCGCTTCTATAGTAGAGGTAACATAAATATAAATCCTGATGTTGATTTCCAAGAATCAACGCAGCCAGCAAAGTCCGAATCTGAGTAGCCCTCTATCTCCAAATGATCAGTTCGTCTATATATGAGCATGTAGTCCTTGGTCCCTTGAAGATACCTCATGACCTTTTTAGCAGCTCTCCAGTGGTCTAAACCTGGATTACTCTGATATTTTCTCAACATTCCTACTGCAAATGCAATGTCAGGTCTTGTGCAAACCTGAGCATACATTAGGCTTCCGACAGCTGAAGCATATGGAATGTTGTGCATCTGTTCCCGTTCAAGTTCATTTTTAGGGCACTGGTTCAAAGCAAACTTATCACCCTTCACTATAGGTACAACACTTGGTGAACAATTTTTCATCTAAAATCTCTCCAAGACTTTATTAATATAAGTTTCTTGAGATAATCCTAAAATGCTTCGAGATCTTTCTCTATAGATCTTAATGCCAATGACATAAGATGCCTCACTCATATCTTTCATATCAAAATTTTTGGAGAGAAATTGTTTCACCTCATATAGCAACCCTTTATCATTGGTTGCAAGTAGAATGTCATCCACATATAGAACCAAGAAACAAATTTTGCTCCCACTAACCTTCTGGTATATACATTGATCCATGATGTTCTCTTCAAAACCAAAGGAAGAGATCACATCATGAAATTTTAAATACCACTGACGTGAGGCTTGTTTCAATCCATATATGGATTTCTTAAGCTTGCAAACTAAATGCTCACCATCACCAGAGGAAAATCCTTCAGGCTGTTTCATGTAAACCTCTTCCTCTAGATCTCCATTAAGGAATGCGGTCTTCACATCTATTTGATGTATCTCAAAATCAAAATGAGCTACCAATGCCATAATTATTCGGAGAGAATCTTTCTTGGATACAGGAGAAAATGTCTCCATGTAGTCGATTCCTTCCCTCTGAGTGAATCCTTTGGCAATGAGTCTTGCTTTATATCTCTCAATGTTGCCTTATGAGTCTTTCTTTATTTTAAAGACCCATCTACATCCAATGGCTTTTACACCATCAGGCAACTCAACAAGATCCCAGACTTGGTTAGATGCCATAGATTCCATCTCATCCTTCATGGCATTGTACCACAAGTTTGATTCCTTAGAACTCATGGCTTGTGAAAATATTTCAGGATCATTTTCGGCTCCAATGTTATAGTCAGATTTATGTAGATATACAATATAATCACTAGGAATTGCTGATTTCTTTATTCTAGTTGATCTTCTTAATGTTGTATCAATAACCTCTTGAGGAGTATCTTGCACAACTGATTATTGATGAACATCATGATCTTCTAGATTATCATCAGCTTGTGAAATCTCAATGACTGGTTGTTGAGCACTTAATTGAGTTTGAGGAGTGCTATAAATAACAACCAATCCCTCACTTGAAGTGGAAGCTGAAATATCTGAATGATCTTTCTCAGAAGAAGCCAAATACTGAGATTGATCACTCCCACTGATCAAGTCATTCTCAAAAAATTTTGCATTTCTTGATTCCACAATCATAGTGCTGTGAGATGGACAATAAAATCTATAACCCTTGGACTTCTCAGCATATCCAATAAAATATCCACTAATAGTCCTTGGGTCTAGTTTCTTTTCTTGTGGATTATAAACTCTTACTTCAGATGGGCATCCCCAAACACGTATATGTTGCAAACTTGGTTTCCAACCTTTAAACAACTCAAATGGCATTTTGGAAATAGCCTTGGTTGGAACCCGATTGAATATATACGCAGCAGTTTTAAGAGCTTCAGTCCACAAGGATTTAGGTATGTTGGAGCTGACAATTATGCTCCTTACCATGTCCAATAATGTCCGGTTTCTCCTTTCAGCTACACCATTTTGGTCAGGAGACCCTGGCATGGTGTATTGTGCAACAATTCCATTTTCTTCAAGAAATCGAGCAAACGGATCAGGTGCTTGTCCATTCTCAGTGTATCTACCATAATATTCTCCACCTCTATCTGACCTCACAATTTTAATTTGCTTGCCGCATTGTTTCCCTACTTCTGCCTTAAATACCTTAAAGGCATCTAATGCTTCGTTCTTATTATGAAGCAGGTAGAGATACATATATCGTGAATAGTCATCAATAAATGAGATGAAGTATCTCTGACCATACGAGTCCATATCTAGGCTACAGATATCCGTATGTATGATCTTCAGTATTTTTGAACTTCTCTTGGCATCTTTCTTGGACTTGTTGGTTTGCTTTCCCTTTATGCAGTTCACACAAGTGCCAAAATCAGTAAAATCAAGAGTATCAAGTACTCCATCTTTTACTAATCTTTTAATTCTCTCAATGGAGATATGACCTAATCTCCGATGCCACAAAATAGAGGAATTCTCATTCATAACACATCTTTTCATACTAGTTTGGGCGTGCATCACATTATAGATGGTATTATTTTTCAAATTAATTTGGAAAAGATTGTCGGACAATGTACCATTCCCAATAAGCTTAGATTTATAAAATAAATTAACAGAGCTTTTATTAAAATTAAAGGAGTATCCTTCTGGTACAAGCCTTGACACTGAAATCAAATTTCTAGAGAAACTTGGAATATAAAATGTCTTTTCCAAATCCAAAACAAAATCAGAGTGTAAAATAAGTCTGCACGTCCCAATTGCTTCCACATGTGAACTCATCTTGTTTCCTGAATAGATGCTGTGTTCACTTCCCAATGGTTTCTTTGATTTAGAAAATCCTGCAAGGTATTTGAAACATAGATTGTAGAACCAGAATCAATCCACCATGTGTTATGACATATAACCAAATTGGATTCATGACATACGAATGAGGTTAGAGTACCTTTCTTGTCAAGCCAAGCTTTGAATTTGAGACAATCTTTCTTTATATGCCCTTTCTTCTTGCAAAAGAAGCACTTGGACTCCTTCTTGTCTTCTGTATGGATGGATACTTTACCCTTTCCTTTGCGTTTGGCTTTGGGAGCTTTAGTCTTTCTCTGAGTGACTAAATATGCACTTTCTTCCATTTCTAAAATCAGCCTCCCTTCCTCTTGAACACACATGGTCAGAAGTTCATTAATTGACCATTTGTCCTTATGTGTGTTGTAAGATATTTTGAAGGGACTATACTGCTGTGGAAGTGAGCTTAAAATAAAGTGCACCAAGAAAGATTCTGACATCTCAACCTCTAGGGATTTCAACTGAGCCGCAATGTCCCTCATCTTCATGATGTGCTCACGCACACCTCCAACAGTAGTGAGCTTCATTAATGACAATTTTATCATTAGGGTGCTAGCCAGTGCCTTATCTGAAGACTCAAATTGTGCATCAATAGCCTTCAGAAGTTCCTTGACATTTTTGCACTCAGGAATTGAACCACGTATACTAGCAGAAATCTTAGTACGTATGAACATTATACTGAGGCGATTGGAACGCTCCCATCGTTCATACGCAGCAATCTCAGCCTGAGTGCTAGTAGATGTAACTGAATGTGGTTCATCCTTCCTGATAGCATAGTCAATATCCATGCATCCTAATTGAAGAAGAATTCTCTCCTTCCATAATTTATAATTATCACCACTTAAATCAGAAACATCACATTTCATATCAGAAATATTAATAGGAAAAATAGCTGTATAAAAAATAAAAATCATGTTCATGTAAATGAATTTTAGGCATATAACTTGATGTCATGTCTTACCAATGTAAACATGCAATAATATGAATCAATAACATACAATAACTACCTGTGGGCTAAGTTATTATACTCAAATAGACTCATTAACTTAATGATGTGACTAACAAATTATATTCCTTTCTTAATTCCTATGGGTAATTAAGAAATAATTTTTATCGCATCCTAATTAATTATATCAGTGCAATAAAAATTTCTGTGGGATAAAATTCATTACATTAATATAATCAGTCACAATCAATGTCATCTAACCTTATGTGATCTTTGCAACTCAATATATAATTTTGATTAATCAAAGATGCTGTGGCTACTCCTCAATTAATCAAAATCATATTGATCACATGACATTTGAATTCTATTATATGCATATAGATTAACCAACTTAGCATGATTATTAGGTAGTGATCTTAATCAACATAACATTTCCAAATCAATATCTGAATTAATCAAATTGGCCAGGCCAGTGAAAGAGAAGTGGGGGTCCTCCAGTTGCTTTCCTTAGGTCAGTCAACGGAACCAATTAAGTAACCACAATCTCTTTACCTTTCTAGACACCAATTGACCAACCAAACCTTGAAAGGATTTGCACTGTGATTTTTCACACTACCACCAAATTCATGCATAGAATAAATCTAATATGCAAAACAAGAGACAACATATCAATTATCTATTTAATGAATTTTAAAATTATTATCTTAAAAAAAAATTTTGTTAATTAAAACACGTCCGGCCGTAGCTCATTATTCCCTCGAGCCAGTCTATGTAAAACACCGTAGGCATAGAGACTCAGGCGGCGTATTTTAATACAAAAATTTTAAACTTAAGAAATAAATGATAAAACCAATCAATTTGATTTTAAACCTCTTAAGAAAACCGAAGGACTTATAGGCGAGAAAATCAAAACCGCAACAGACGTTTTCTCTCTTTAATAGGTCACCGCATGTGGTTATGGAAGCCACCTTTTTCTCTTACGTTACCGCTCCGCTCATAAGCAAAAACGAGCAAAAACCGAAACCTGATGGAAGAAAATCAGGATGGCCAAGAAAAACGGAACAACATAGGAAAAACCTCCACTATAGATTTGAACCTGAGAGCGGCCAAGAAAAATCTGTGACGCGACAAACTAAAAATGCATGGAATTCTTTCATTTTGAACAAAATATGTTTCCGAACAGGCAATGTTTTCTAATATCAAGCTATAAATTCGGCTGCTCAAAATTTCGAAACAATAAATCAAAATGAAGAACCGAGAGCAAAAATCGGAACCATAAATGTAGGATTAAAAAAGGAAAAAACCGAAGAGTAACCATCTCTCAAACAAACTTCATGGCGATCTATTAACTCTCCCGATATGTAGGTAGTTGGGTAAAACACACCAAGGTACTACCAGTAGCCTCCCTTTGGTGTGTCCCTAATATTCCTACCACACATTCGTTGGGTCAAATAATCCAGGGTACTACTAGTAGCCTCCCCTTGGACTATCCCTATGTGAGAGAAATAGAGACCAAAAGGCCTATGAACAATAAAATAATCAAGTCTCCAATGATGGAAACGCTCACAATAAAAAAAAAAAGGCAGAGATATAAAGCTCTGATACCAACTGTAAGAAAACTATTAACAATCTACATAATATTGCATAGAGTTAATAGTTAGGATCTTTTTTATTACCTCCAGCCATTGCTTTCGATCTACCTCTAGAAGATCTGAATCAGGATCTCGATCTTCCTCTCGATGGATTTTGATCTTCCTCCTCTGTATGGATCTTGATCTTCTTCTCGATGGATCTTGATCTTCCTCCTCTCGATGGATCTTAATCTTCCTCATCTCGATTGATCTTGATCTTCCTCCTCCTCTCGATGGATCTTGATCTTCCTCTCGAGGAACCTTGATTGAGTGCTTCCATGGATCTTGATCTTCCTCTCGAGGAACCTTGATTGAGTGCTTCCAATCAATGAGCCATCGCACTCTGATGGTGTATGCCCTCAGGATGTGCTCTTGATCAGGGACCCAATGCCTCCGCTTGTTTTTGGTTTTTCTTTCGATAACATTGTGTTATAGAAAGCCTTAAGAAGGGATCTCTATTTAAAGAGATATCTTAACTTCCTTCCACCGCTTACTCCCATCAAGTAGGCGTTTAAGCATTTAAACACTATTTAATCCACCACATGCGTTTAAGCATTTAAACACTATTTAATCCACCACAGGCGTTTAAGCCTTTAAGAGATTTAGTTACCACTCTTTAACCAATGGATGTGATAGAGAATTATCCGACGATTAAGCTAAAGTAGGACCATCTTCTAAAGATACTACATTTTTATTATTCTAATTTTGTTCAAATTAAAATGATGAGGATCCCATATCTAATGGAGGTTGATTATGTCAATTCTCTCAGAAAAAGGAGTCTCAAGTAAAAAAAGGCCAAGACTTGGACATCCGCTACCATATCAAGCATCATGCATATACCATTTGCTGGTAGGCAACAAACTAGCTAGCTGACAGAGTGTGCCTTTCATCCACACATCACATAGAAGCTGTTCTTATCAAGATAATCAATTACAGAGGCTTTCATACAGGCTCCAATACCAATTAATAGTGATAGCGAATGATGCATTATAGGGCAAATCATACCTTAGATATATATCTCTAGCAAGTTAGCTCTAACTAGATGGCATTGGATCAAGCAACTCCTCTACTCAAAAGACCCGCTTTTGGCTACACTTGATATATAGCACCTTGAAGCTGTGCCAAAGATCAAAAACTTGCATCCTCCATGTGCGATTATATTCAGCTCTTAAAATTTATTGCATCCTTGTAGAGTGGAAGAGCTGTCAAACAAGTCGAAGAGGACCTCTCCAAAAAGAAATGGATGACTACTGGTTGAAATCGGCATGCATGGTTTTTGTTGATGCTGAATCACCAGTCTTATTTTCTTTCTTGTTATGAGATCTCTTACTGAAGGAAGAGAGAGTCCCCTCTCTAGAACCCCCTCCTCCCCTTCTTATCCCCTCTTCGAGCTTTTTCTTCTTTTTTTTTTTTTTTTTTTCTTTTTTCTCTGGGTCCACAGGTCCACGTGTAAGATAAACGTTTTCCCTAGCCCAGCGCCTGCTACGTGGTTATTCATCGGTGATTAATAATAAAGGTATTAAGAAACTTGCTCATGAAGATAAGGATCGTCATGATGACCTTGGTTATCCCAAGGGAATGTCAGGGTTAGTGGGAATGTCAGAGTCAGAGAAAAGGTATCTGGCCCTAAAACATGAGCTCAGTATCTCCTTTTTCTAGATGAACGACGATGTTCCAGTGTTTGTCTTATTTGAACCATTTAAAGCATCATGATGCTTAATGATTCTCGATTTCTGTTTCGGACACGACAGCTTATCGTGTTTAGTACTTCTGATACGAGAATCATTCCAAGATTGGGGGCCGTCTAGGTCTAGGGGCCGCCCAAACTTTGGGAGCCGCCTAGGACCAGGAGGCCGCCCAGGACCTGGGAGCCGCCTGGGACTATGGGCCGCCCAGACTTTGGGGGCCGCCTAGGACTAGGAGGCCGCCCTGGACCTGGGGGCCGCCTAGGACTAGGGGCCGCCCAGACTCTGGGGGCCATCCAGGACTAGGGGCCGCCCAGACCCTGGGGGCTGCCTAGGACCAGGAGGCCGCCCAGAACTTGGGAGCCGTTTAGGACTAGGAGCCGCCCAGATTCTGGGGGGCCGCCTAGGACCAGGAGGCCGCCTAGGACCAGGAGGCCGCCTAGGACCTGGGGGCCGCCTAGGACTAGGGGCCGCCCAGACTCTGGGGGCCGTCCAGGACTAGGGGCCGCCCAGACCCTGGGGGCTGCCTAGTACCAGGAGGCCGCCCAGAACTTGGGGGCCGTTTAGGACTAGGAGCCGCCTAGATTCTGGGGGGCCGCCTAGGACCAGAGGCCGCTTAGGACTTGGGGGCCGCCTAGGACTGGGGGCCGCCCAGACTTTGGGGGCCACCTAGGACCAGGAGGCCGTCCATGTCCTGGGGGCTGCCTAGGACTAGGGGCCACCCAGGCCCTGGGGGCCGCTCAGGACTGGGGGTCGCCCAGACTCTGGGGGCCGCCTAGGACTAGGAGGCCACCCAGGACCTGGGGGCCGCCTAGGACTAGGGGCCGCTCAGACTCTGGGGGCCGCTCAGGACTAGGGGCCGCCTAGGATTAGGAGGCCGCTCAGGACCTGGGGGCCGCCTAGGACTAGGGGCCGCCCAGACTCTGGGGGGCCGCTTATGACCAGGAGGCCGCCCAGGACCTGGGGGCCGCCTAGGACTAGGGGCCGCCCAGACTCTGGGGGCCGTCTGGGGCCAGGAGGCCGCCCAGGACCTGGGGGCCACCTAGGACTAGGGGCCGCCCAGACTCTGGGGGGCCGTCTGGGGCCAGGAGGCCGCCCAGGACTTGGATCTTGATTTTTTATTTTCTAACTGCATCATTTACTAACTATTTTATTTACTAACTATATCATATGCCCCCTCGCCCATGTCCCTTGTATTCCTGTGCGTTGCACACGTGCAAGGGAGAAGGGCGGAAAAATTCGAATTTCAAACCCCAGCACATGATAAGTGTCGTTTTGAGAAAAGGAAGAAAGAGGGGAGGCGCATATCTCTAAGAAGATAGTGTCTTTTCGCTTGTCTGGTCCCACTGGGGGACTGCCATGTGGCTTTGTGGCGCTCGAGGCGTTGCGTCCGAAATATAAAAAAGGGGGGGGGGCCGTCTCCTCCATCCCTTAATCTTTTATTTTGTATATCCTTCTGCGATTTTACCTCTTCAAGCCCAGGTTAGTCGACTTCTTCTTCTTC
>UESW01003978.1:0-20435 GCA_900491605.1 Calamus simplicifolius | reverse complement strand
TTTTTTCCTCCTTCCCTTTTCCCCTTCATCCAACACGGTGAAATTATGATCCCTCTAGTTATTCCTCTGTTTCTTTATCTTGAAAATGGATGCAAGCCACGTTCTTCATTTTAGCTAAAAAATTAAAGGCAGAGAGTTCAAGACCACAATCTGCTATGCTGTTATGACGGTTATAACGAGTTTTGAAAGTTTAAATTGTTACTCACATCATAGGATCATTCCCACTTTGATTTAATTAGCTTCAAGAAAGATAGGGTTTCTTCAGTTGGGTTTTTTCAGTGCCTAATTCTACAACCAGTTCATCGCTGATGAGTTCCATATTTCAATAGAGATAGAACTAACATCTGCCATCACTATATTAGCATGCATGTGCTTTTGAAAGGGCGAAAATGTTTGATTGAAAGGTTTGCTAGAGTATCAGAAACGAAAGTACCCACTACTAGTCCAATTCAAACAGTAAAGACAGAAGGAACCGACCTAGCAAAGGGAAAGAGAACCCAGAAATCAAATGATGAGATTTTGGCAACAGAAACAGGGCACTCACAAGTTCCTCCTGAGCACCTCCTCGGCGCGATAACCCGTCGCCTCTTCAAATATGTTTTTAAAAAAATGTTATAATATGTTTTTCTTTGGGAACATTTGAAAGTGTTTTATCTGCCTTTTTCATTCCTTGGGAGGATTTACAGATGTCCTAGTTAGAGAAGTAATCTGATTTAGCATGTCTTCTTATATCTAAAAGCAACAGACATCTTATTTTTCTATCCATACTATGAGAAGAGGAGATTTTATTACTTTATGGTGAATGATTGATTTAGTTATTTTGTGAACTGGGGCTCACACCCCCTCATCTTCTTGGAGGAGGTTCTGGGCTAGTGTCTAACGTGGTACATTGCCAAGCATGTGGACCAGGTTAACTTTATCTGGGTGGACCAGGTTAACTTTATGTGTGTGTGTGTTTGTGTGTGTACCATCTTGAAATTTTCCTGAATCTTTTATTTGAGCTTGAGGGGTTATCCTACAATACAAAAATAACCACCTATTGTAGATTCTATCTTCCTGGTTATGCCAACATTGACTGATATTGTGGCAGCAAAATTTGTATAGATACAATGATACTGAGGTGTGGCATGCACAATATGAGGAGTGCCTCAACAATAACAAAACTTATTTGGTAAGTGACAACATTAAGAGTTTAATCAGCAAATCAATGTTGTACACGATCGTATGAATATCATGCAAGAAACCCTGCAATCTTCGGAGTACAACAAAAATGCAATGGAGAATAGATTCATCAAACATCTTTCATCCTCATATCTTGTGGTTGAAGGCCACAAGGATAAAAATTCCATATGATGATTCACCTGTCTGATGATATTGCCTTGTAGATTCAGAACTAAAAACATAGATGATCCCCAAATGAAGTTCCATACATTGGTCCTGCTCCTCAATGAGCCATCAAAGGAACAACCAGAGAATCTAACTATTGACGATAAAGCCCAACAAACCTTCTAGCTTCTTGAATAAGATACAGAATCAACATGACATGTTCTTCAACTACCCCCTAAATTTAGAGCTATTAACATCCATCAATTAGTTAGCAAATTCAACATCACTAATTGCAATGAAGATCACTCCTTTTTTCTTTTCTTCTCTCTTCGTCTGACTACTGAGACCATCTAGCTTGCTTTTTTTTCCTTTTCTCCCTTGTCTGTCTTCAACCATTTCAACCCTATTAATAGCCCCTTTTCTTCACCCTTGTTCCATACTGATTTGGCCTCTTTTTCATTTTTTCCTCCTTCCCTTTTCCCCTTCATCCAACACGGTGAAATTATGATCCCTCTAGTTATTCCTCTTTTTCTTTATCTTGAAAATGGATGCAAGCCTCGGTTCTTCATTTTAGCTAAAAAATTAAAGGCAGAGAGTTCAAGACCACAATCTGCTATGATGTTATGACGGGTATAACGAGTTTTGAATGTTTAAATTGTTATCTCACATCATAGGATCTGTTGCCGCGAAAATCGTTCTTCAACTCGGGTGCTGTTGGGGCTTCAATCCGGGCTCGACTCCTGGCCAGGACCTACAAAACAGTCTCGAGCAGAGGGCGTTTGGGGGGTGCCCTCTGCAGAAGACCCTCCGATGCCCAAGTCAGTGAAGATTCACAGCAAGCAAACAAATGAGAGAAGGATCCCTGAGGAGTGTTCCTCTCAGGGTGGTGCTAGGAGCTCTATCTGAGCTCTAATGGAGTGTGAGTGAGTGAAAGAGAAGTGTCTTGAGTGTGCAGAATGCCATACCTAAGGGGATCTGAGGCTGTGATATTTATAGGTGATCACCTGATTCCTTGGACACATCATAGAGGGTCTGAAAGTTGTTGGGATTCGAAACTGATTCAAATCAGGCTGTTACAGGGCCGGTAGGATTCGTATTAGATTGGTTAGAGGATCAACGGACAAGAAGAGCAGACGATGCTTCAAGATTCAGCAACTACATAGGCACTAGGCCATTTTTGGTAGCGTAAGCATGATTTCCTATTTAAAATCCTGTTAATTTAAGTGTATTCCACAGAGGCGCTTGAGTACCTCGATCAGGCCGAGGTATAGAAGATGGCTGAACCTGCTGAAGTATGGTGAGACTCAATTTACCGAGGTATGGGATAGTTCGACCTTCTTGAGACACAGAATGGCTTGGCTACCCGGGGTATAACGAGGCTCGGCCAACCGAAGCACAGGATGGTTCGGTGGCAATAGCTCGGCCTATGGGGGTATGATAATAGCTCGATCAGCCGAGGTATAATAATAGTTTGGCCAACTGATAATAGCTCAATCAGCCGAGGTATAATAATAGCTCGACCAACTGTTACACGAAAGTTGTTTGGAGGGGTAGCCTACTCATTACCGCCTTTCGGATGTGACAGCTATGCGACAAGGTGTATGGGCTAACCTTAGCCCGATGTCTTGGATTGCATGAACATTAATGCGATGATATTTTTACCCCTCATCACATGCCCCCCACTCCCTAGTTCGAAGCGTAGGTTCGAGCGTAGGGAGGATAGTCCCAGGTGGCATGACCCGGATGGAGGGACTTGGATTTGATAGCCTGCGTAATGATGCCCTAATTAATGTTGCGCGGTTGCCCTGCTTGTTACGGGACGGATCCATCGTCTTGTCATCATTTTTGGCCGTAACTCGAGGAGAACACGCCTCGTTTCCAGCAGGCCACGACCAAGAGGTTTCCACGTGGCGGGACTCCTTTATCTCCGGCGCTCATATCGGAATTTTTGGCATTTGGGGGTCCCTTCTGAAGCATATAAAAAGAGGGCTAGGGCGGTGTTTCTTCCGCAACGCATCTTTGTCCTGCCATAGAGATTTTTCATCTTTCATCAAACCTTCGTTTGCTTGTTCAGCCGACATGAAGGGCCCAAGCGATATTGCTTCGGAGATCTCCCTAGAGGACCTGGAGAGGATCCGCTGGCTTTACAGAGTCCCCGAAGACGTAGTTCTATATGCACTGAAAGCCGATGATAGGGTTTCGACCGAGTTAAGTCTGGGAGCTTTCTTCTATAAGAAAAGTCTTAGGGCCGGCCTTCGATTTCCTCTTCACCCATTGGTACAGGAGGTGATGAGGTTTTATAACATATGTCCAATAATGGTGGCGCCTAACAGCTGGTGCAACCTTATCGAGTTTATTTTGCTCTGTAGTCGTGTCAGGGTGACTGCGACCCTCCCCATGTTCCGAGTTTGCCACAATCTAGTTTTTGGGAGGGGTTTCGAGTGGTCGTATATTGGTCCCCGGAAGTCATTCAAGATGATCACCGATAATCCATCCTCAATAAAGGAGTAAAAGTCCAGATTTTTTATTACCGATGGGAACATCGGCTCAGATTTTTCAAGGGGATGGTTGAGCTATGTGAAGGATCCAGAGGTGCACCCAGAGTTGAGCGAATAGGAGAAGAGGGATTTGGTGACCCTTCGTGGCGGTCAGGTGGTGTCGGCTAGCACCCTGTTAGCAGAGGATGCCCTCTTCGCCACCGAACTCAGTTCTATCGACCTCAAGGTGAGCATACTTTTCTTCTTTGGTCATGACGGCTGGTGTGCCCAGTTATTCCTGTCTGATTGACCCATTTGATGTGTTTCTAGTTGAGAGGTCGACGTTCGTGGGCCAGATGAAGAAGGAACTGGGCAAGTGCCACAGGGGTTTTGGCTTTGGAGAGAGGCATAAATCTGAGAAGAGGTCTCGTCTTTCTGGGCCCCGCCCAAAGGGATCGAAGAAGGATTGTTCTAGTCGCCCCTCTCCCATCCCAATAAGAGAGGAAGTGGGGGCGCAAATCAGGGTTGAGGAGTCCTCTCTGCCTGAGGGAGGCAGAATGGCAGAGGAAATGGCCGAGGGGAGTTCGAAGGGAGCTGTTGGGATTTCCCCTCTCCAAATTTTAGTCGTATCGATGATGCGGAGGACATGTCGCCGGTCGACCTGGCGGTCCCCCCACAAGAGATGCTTCAGTCATCGGCAGTGAGAAGTCCACTGCATGCGGAAAAGGCCCCCGTTCAGGCAGGGGTCAAGAGAGGCCGGAGTGGCTGTCGAAGTTCTGACGGAGCTGCTGCTGAGAGGCCGATGGAAGTTGTGGTGCCTTCCACCGAGGATCTATCTTCCGCGGCTCTTGAGGACACCACAGAAGAGGTTGGAGTTCATGCGGAGCCTACCAAGGCAGAGCATTGGTGGAAGAGGAAGAAGAAGAATCGCAGAATGAGGGGGATATTCGGGCCGAGGTTCCTTCAGTCGAGTCTGAGGCATTCGAGGCCGGGCAGATTAGAGTCTTGATAGAGGAGGCCGGGCGGACGATTCCTCAAGTCGGAGCTCCTCAGGCCAGCTCTTCAGCTATGGGCTCTTTCGTCCACAGCTCGGAGTTGGATGATATGCTCACCGCCTTGATGAGGTCTATTTTGCGCACGGGGGAGGGTTCCTCCACGGACGAATCTGCGGTCGAGGATATCATCGATGTGGCCTTCCGTCGGCTCGGGGTGCCAAGGGATGCTTTCCTTCTCCCAGAAATTAGTAATGCCACTCTCATGACGATGGCTTCAAATTACGCTGCCCAGGGTAAGCCACTATATTGGGATTGTAACCCATGATTGGTCAGACCATAGCTTTCACTTGTATTTTCTTTGCAGAATTCTTTGGTCACAAGGGCGCTGATCTGGTGCCTTAATTTGGCCGTTGGGGCATGTGCTCAGGCTAGGAAGGAGGCGGCTGAACTTCGGACGAGGGTGCTTCCAATCAATTTGCTTTCCAAGGCCTTGGCATCCAGCAAAAAGGACTTCGAAAGGGTGACCGAGTCTTTTCATCTTGCAGCCAAGAGGGCCTCTCAGCTCGAAACTCAGGTCAAAGAGCTCCAGGACTTTCGTGAGCAATCGGACAAAGCTTGTCTGGAGTTATCCCAGATTAAAGCAGAGCATGACAACAAGGTTAAGACCATGCAGAAGTATTTTGAAAAGAGATGGGACCAGCTGAAGGCCAGTCATGTTGAAGATAAAAACAATTGGAGCAGGAGGCTCGAGGAGGAGGAGCACAAGTGTTGGCAGCAGCGAGACCAGCTCACCGGTTTGAATAAAGAACTCGCCGAGATGGAGAATCGGCTGAAATGGGGGTGGGTTGCTCGGCTCACCGACGACCACGATTATGCTCAGAGGGAAATTGGGGACAAGCAATCCCGGATTGCTGACCTCAAAGAGGGCCTTCGCCAAAATTAATCGGCTAAGTCGAAGGCCTTGGAGAGGGTACAAGAACTAAGCGGCGAACTGGCTCGGCAAGAGGAAGAGGTATGGTGTCTCTCTTTTTCGTTTGCCTTTAGTGCTTTTATTTCGTCCGTGGGTTTGAGCATTCCGATATTTTGTAGATGGGTGTAATTGAGTCCAAGGTACGGGAGCAAATTGATGCCTTGGGGGTGGAGCTATCCGTGAGTCGCCAAATAAACCTCAAGCTTCAAGATTGACTAGCTGAAGCCAATGGCCGAATTGCCTCGGCCGTGGAGGAATATAAAGTTCCACCCAGTTTTCAGAAGAACGTAGAGAAGCCTGTGACGACGCATTTCGGTTCTGTGAAGAGGAGATCCGAGTAAAGATCTCTCGAGCACATCCTGAGTGGGATTTATCCTTTTTGGATGTCGAACTTTTTGAGGCCCGTACCCCGAGGGCTGAAGAAGCTGAGTATGAAGATATTTCAGACGTCGATCTTGATGTTATTCTAGGTTCTAGTGAGGCCACGGCTTCCGAAGGACACTCTCAGCTTACCGCTGAGGAAACAACGATACTTGAAGTAGGAGAAACAAGCCAAGCCCCCTCGAATGTTACTGAGGAGGTGTCGGGACCGATTCAACCCCTGATTCTTAAGGGTCACTTGTGTATTTTTCGCTTCTCAGATTTGTAATCTGGTTAAAATTTTCGATGAATGGGTCTTTCGCCTTCACTTGTTTTCCTTTTTTGGATGATCTTTTTATCTCAAGTTTTCTTTCGACTATGAACGAATTATAATTCATTCGCGATCTTAGGTCGGTTTGATTCAGACTTAAGTAAACGTCTCGTCGAGGCCAGGTATAAGGATAGCTTGGTTTGCCCGAAGTAAAAAATTGGCACGCTCGGCCAAGGCATAAAATGGTCCAGCATTGCCGAGGAATGTAGTTCTGGTCCTGCTCGGAGCGGGTAAGGGAATTTGTCCTGCCGAAGTATAGGATAGCTTGGCTTGAAATGGCCAAGAATCGCAGAGGTATCCTGGTTAGGGCCGAGGTTAGATAGTTCGGCCTGTCCGAAGTGAAGAAGTGGGCATGCTTTCGGCCGAGGTACACGAAGCGGCTTTGATGAAGGGCACTTCGCCCTTGTCAGGGGCATTAACTTCATTGGCCTTTTCCGATGCAGGTCCTTTTAACGTACGCAACAAGCATTTGATCGCCATTGGATGGCATCATTTTCGAAAGGAGATTTCCCAGGCCTGCCTGTATCTCAAGGACATGTAGCCGATTTCATGCATTTAAGGTTCTCGATTTGAGATCAGGGGGAGATCCCTTGCCTTTCGTCACGGCTTGGGAAATGCATTTGGCGCGCTTCGGAAAGTGGTTCTTTTCTTTTGCCCTACCACGTAACAATGGAGTAGGACATTTCAAATTTCGGGGTTTCCCTCTTTAATAACTGCCCCGGGCTTGTTTGCCTATAAAATGGGAGAGTGGGCCGTGTTAGGCTATCTCTCAAGACTTTGTTCTCTGTGAAAGTTCTCATGATGTCTGTGTATCTGAGGTTGAGAGTAGAGAGACTGAGCTTTCCTTTTGCAAGTCGATTTCCCCGGATAGCTGAGGTAATGAAGAAGCTGCTGAAGAGCAGACCATCCTCAAGAGAGGAACTTCGAAGATCGTATGAAGAGCGCACGGAGGTCCGCAGAGATCATATGGGGAGCACACATATGCGCTCCCTATGTGTTTTCGTCACTTGCCATGGGGACCGTTGGAAATGCAAAGCATGCATATCCCCATGGTAAGGACGGACTTTTCCTTCTCCCTCGGGCTGGATCCCTCAGTTCATCGACCAGGGAATCTTTCGCCATGTGAAGAGGGAGGAGAGCAGCGTGGGCTTGCTGGTCCTATGCCTTTTACAATCGGGCAGCGACCTGCAGCCCAGCATCCCACCTAGGGGGAATGTCTCCCTAGCACCGGCATTCACAGGTCTTCCTCCCGTTTTTGGATCTTTTAATTCATCCAGGGGACCTGTGGGTGGCCAGTTTGTTCTTTGGCATCGGCTCAATAGAGCTTGTCTGATTCCCTAATTTCTTGGTCTGATGTGGAAGCATCATCGTCGACCAAAGTTGTTCAGTGGAGTTTTTATCTTATTTGTATTTTCTGTGCTATGATGCCCTTGTAATGCCTCTCAGGAGGTTATAACTCTTTTCATTGATAAGAAAATAAAGAAAGTTTTTATTCCTTCTTCTTTTAGCACCTGCTTCTTTTTCCGATGTGACTGTGTTGAGAGTGGCTACTCTCATCTCATGCTTTTGTGTCATAGCATACTTCGGCAGTGCTTTTGCTACTTTGTTTTTGCTAAGACAAATGTTTGGTCCTCCGTAAAGGAAACGTTCATCCCTGTTTGGGTCAGAGGTAGACCTGGGCGGTCCTGTGGACTCATAGGGTAAGCATGATCTCGTTTGCAGAATGAAGTAGGTATTTCTTCGGAAAGAAATAGCTCGTATGACCTTACTGTTGAGCAGAGGGAGGTTGCTTACTTCTGCCGAAGTATCATAGGGCATCCGAGTAACGTCGAGAGATTGCCCAATAAGGCCGAAGCTTCAGAATTGTGTCCCTTGGTAAGGCTGAGACTTCGGATTTATTCAGGAATATAATGCTCGACTCGACCGAGGCTTCAAATAATATGCCGCTCGGTACAGACAAGGCATCAGAGAATATATTGTTCGGTTTAGCGAGGTATCAGATAGTATATTATTCGGTTTAGCCAAGGTATCATAAGGAATATATTTTACTTGGCCCTGCCAAGGTACGAAGATCGCTCGGTATCGCCGAGAATTTTTGAACCTGCCTCTTATTGCAACGGTAGATTCAGGCATGGATGGCCGAAAAGGGTGGAGAGCTATCCGAGCGATGCGGGGGCGCCCGAGGCCCATCAATCGGCCACCTTCGAAGTGGGTGGACCGAGCCATGTTTCTCCAGTGCCAGTCGTTGATGCACCTTTTTCCTCTTCTCCGCATTTTTCTTTCGAGGATATTTAATTCGAAAGAGTCTGGCAGACTTTCTAGGATATTTAATTCGAAGGGGTTTGGCAGTCTTTCAAGGATATTTAATTCGAAGGGGCCCGGCAGACTTTCGAGGATATTTAATTTGAAGGGGTCTGGCAGATCGAAGGGAGTCTGGTCCCAAAAAAGGGGAGCCTCTTGAGTGCCTCAATGTTATTAATGATCCTCTTTGACGAGGGGGCGGAATTCTTCGTTTCCCATAAGCTTCTACTGAGGCAGTGACATGTGGCGTGTTCTCGCGGTAATAGTGTTGGAATTGATGGCCCGGGTGATTGGGACACCCGCTAGGAGTAGTTTAAAAGCGGATGGGGGATGCCATCATTAATCACATCTCCTGTTGGCCTCCCTAAGTTTGGGATAGCAGGATGGCTTCTGAGGATGAAGGGAGGTCTACTGGAGCGCCAGGTAACGACGGTACTGGCCACGGGGGGCCCTATAGGAGCTGCACTACGGTGACCTTCGATGTGGAGGTCTTGGCGTCACTGTTCGCAGACCGTGAGCGACTCCAGAGAGTGGCCGAGCAATACCTAACTGTTTATATGAGAGAGAACGAGCTCCTTCATTGGGCCAATAGTCGGCTGGAGGGGCAGGTAGCATCCTTCCAGCGATAGATTGCCGAGTTAGCTCCACAGCGTGGGGGGAGCTCGGCAGCGCCTGGAGAAGATGACAAGCCCCAGTGAGGGCTCATGTATCTTTTTCTTTCTTTTTGTTGTTCTTTTTATGATGAATAAAAAGAAGAATTTTTATAACTTTTGCGTTCGCTGCTATCTTCAAAATGCTTATTCTCATCACTCGGTCTTGGCCGAGGCATCCAATATCAAGAGACACACTTCGGCTCTGGCCTAAGCTTTTAATATCAAGGGATGCATTTCGGCCATGATCGAGGCTTTTAATAAGAGACGTACTTCGGCTCTGGCCGAGGCTTTCATTCATAAGAAATGTACTTCGGCTATGGCCGAGGCTTACGCACTTTCGCTCTGGCCGGGGCTTATACACTTCGGCGCCGGTCGGGCTTATAAGCTGCCCGAATCCGGTTGAAATTTCTTTGCCCTTCGGTCCAGCCGGGGCTTGTAAGCTGCCCGAATCTGGCCGAAGTTTCTTCGCCCTTCGATCCGGCTGGGGCTTGTAAGTTGCCCAAATCCGGCCGAAGTTTCTTCGCCCTTCGGTCCGACCGGGGCTTGTAAGCTGCCCGAATCCGACTGAAGGTTTGGAGATCACTTGGCCCCCAGCCGTACTGGGGTGCTCAGCCATACCGAGTCTTTATTGAATAGGACTCGGTCCAGCCGAGGTACGAAGACTTCCTGTTCAAGAAGATAGCTCGTTTGTGCCAAGAATTGGTAAGTGGCATCTGTTTTTCACTATGACTTTTAGGAAAAATGATTGTAGCGATCATGCCATGGATAATGGAAACAAGATGCCAATGCTGTAAATGGGTCAATGTTGACCCAATTATTAATTTTGATGATAAACAAAACTATTTGAGTATAACTCATGAAATTACTAATGATTTTGATTAAATGTTTCAGTTTATAACTTGTTTAAATGATCAAAATATTGAGAGAAATCAAGTTCAGAGCTTAATTCAAATGTCAAGGTAAGATTGCAGATATTAGAGCCGACACCTAGAATCACAGAGTCGACTCCGAAAAACGGCATGGACTAGAGTCGACACCTGGAACCTGTAGAGTCGACTCCAACAGAAAAATAGAAAGATGGTTTTTCGGGTCTCAAATTAGAGTCGACCCCAGAAAAGTTAGAGTCGACTCCAGAAGCAAAATGTGTCGACTCCAAAAAAGCTAGAGCATACTCCAAATCGGGCTATTTGGGGATTTCAAGTTAGAGTCAACCCCATGAAAGTCAAAGCCGACTCTAGATTGTCAGAATTGACTTTCAGATGTGTCAGAATGTCTCTAAACCTACTTTTTACTTTAAATCTCAATGGCTATTACCTTATTTGTTCCTAATTTTTCTTCCACTTTGATTCTAACGATAGTTTTCATCTATTCTTAGTATTGGAAGGATCTATAAAAGGATGATGAATATGACCGTTTAAAAAGAGAGAAAAAACAAGAAAAATATAGAAGAAAAAGAAGAGAAAAATTCAAGAGAAAATCAGAGGGAAAAATCAAAGGAAAATCGTATTGATTCCCTGAAAGAAAAGAGAAAAATTTCAAATCTTCACACTTTCATTTTGAGGAGATTTCCAAGTTTGAAGAAGTAAACGAGCAAGCCCTAGTTCCTGTTCTTCAACTGATCTTCCGAGCTTCAAGAGAATACTCAAGGAAGATCCATTCAAAAGCAAGAAAGAGGAGAAGAATCAAGCCATAGAAATCTGCAAATCAGGCTTTTATTTATATCTCTTTGTTTGATTAGTTAACTTATCTTATTTGCTCATTTAAGGAGCAGTTATTGTATCAAATATTCTTATTCTTCTTGTGAACTGAGTCAATCAGGTGATTGAATCAGTTGAGACAGTTTGCCTTATGCAAGCAGTTGCTTGTGTGTAAGGTTTTTGTGCTGGTGATCCTTGGAAACCAGCTGGGTTCGTTGTGCACTCGGAAAAATAACAAGTTTGAGTTGTGATCTTGTAAAACAACTCTACTGTAATCAAGGTTGATTATAGTGTGGACCCAAAAGGTACTTGGGAGTGGACGTAGGTGTAGGTACACCGAACCACTATAAAATTTCAGTGTTTGCCATGCTTGTCTCTTTGTCTCTTCCTCTTTATCTTCTCCTTGTATATTCTGTCTTAACTATTGCATATTTGTGATTTATTTTAAGTTGGAGGTTTTACTTTAAAAGTGTTTAAAATTTTAAAAGACCCAATTCACCCCCCCTCTTGGGTTGCTATCTGAGACAACAATTGGTATCAGAGCTAGTGCTCATTCTTCCTTAATCTAACAATCAAGAGTTAAAGATCCAAATGGCAGCTCAAGTTGGCTCAACCTTTTCTGAAGGACAATCTACAAATCTTCCTCCTTTATTTAATGGTTCTAATTATTCTTATTGGAAAGCTAGAATAAAAATCTTCATTCAAGCACTTGACTATGATCTATGGAGTATTATAGTCAATGGACCTCACACACCCACTACAAGACTTAATGGCATGGAAATCCCTAAACCGAAAACGGAATGGGATGAACATGATAAGAAATTGGCACAACTAAATGCCAAGGCTATGAATATTTTGTACTGTTCTTTAGATGCAAATGAATTTAATCGTATATCTGTTTGCATGTCTGCTAAAGAAATTTGGGATAAATTAGAGGTTACCCTTGAGGGAACCAATCAGGTAAAGGAATCCAAGATTAACATGCTTGTTCATAAATATGAATTGTTCAAAATGGATGCATGTGAATCTATTTCTGATATGTTTACAAGATTTACGGACATTATTAATGGTTTAAAAAGTCTTGGTAAATCTTATGATAACTCTGATCTTGTGAGAAAGGTGTTACGTTCTTTGCCTAGGACATGGGAAGCTAAAGTCACTGCAATACAAGAGGCAAAAGATCTGAGCACTTTACCTTTAGAAGAACTTTTGGGATCCTTGATGACTCATGAGCTTCAAGTCAAGCAACATGTTAATGAGGATAAGTCAAAGAAGAAAAGGACTATGACTCTCAAAATGTCAAAATGTAAGGAAGAATCTAATGAATCTGAAGATGACAGTGATGATGAGGACATGGCACTAATCACAAGGAAATTCAAGAGATTCATGAAGAAGAAGAAATTTAAAAAGAAAAAACCCTTTGTTAGGAAAGATAAGGACAAAGGAAAAGAAAAGGAAATAATCTGCTTTGAATGCAAGAAACCGGGACATTTCAAATCTGAATGTCCTCAACTCAAAAAGGCCCCCCCGGAGATTCAAAAGAAGGCTATGATGGCTACCTGGAGTGATTCGGAAAGCTCAAGTTCCAAAGAAGATGAAAAGAAAGAAATAGCCAATCTTTGCTTCATGACGGACAATGATGAGGTGAGTCCAAGTTTCCTAGATGATTTTACATTTGAAGAATTGCATAGTACTTTTTATGAATTAATTGATGATTATGCAAATCTGAGCTCAAAAAATAAAGATTTGAAGAATCAAATGCAAAATCTATCTTTAGAAAATGAAAAGAATATTGTAGTAAATGAATTTCTAAAGAAAGAAAATGAAAATTTGAAAAATGAAGTTGATAGGCTTAAACCCATTGTTGACAAATTTACCTTAAGCTCTATCAAACTAAATATGTAATCAAAAGGCTGTTTTTGATAAAGCCGGATTAGGATATAATCCACTTAAAAAGCAAAAATCTTTGAAAAATATTTTTGTACATGCTAAAAAATCATCAAATATTTCTTGTTTTAAATGTAAAAACAAAGGACATAAATCGTATATGTGTAAAACTCCACATGATAAAAGAAAGATGATTTGGGTTCCTAAAGGAACAGTATTTATTGCTTCTAACCATGAAGGACCCAAGAAAGCTTGGGTACCTAAAATTAAGAGATGAATATTTTGCAGGAGTGTCTTACAGCCATTGGACTGAAAAGAAAATGGTATCTTGATAGTGGTTGCTCAAGATATGACGGGTGACAAAGATCAATTCATCACCCTTGAGACAAAAAAAGGTGGAGTAGTTACTTTTGGTGATAATGGTCAAGGCCATATCATGGGCATTGGTAAGATTCAAATTACTCTATCTATCTATGTTGATAATGTATTATATGTTAATGGATTAAAGCATAACTTGATTAGTATTAGCCAGCTGTGTGATAAAGGTTTCAAAGTTTCTTTTGAAGCTTCTATTTGCACTGTCACTAATCCCATTGATAGTAGCATTATTCTTGTTGGAAAACGTTATGGCAATGTATACTTAATTGATTTGAATAACCTATCCTCAAGTAATCATTGCTTAGTTGCTGATAATGCTAAGATGAATGAGATTGGATGGCTATGGCATCATAGACTAGGTCATGCTAGCACACACTTAATTTCAAAATTGTTGAAAATGGATTTAGTTAAAGGTATTCCTAGCTTAGATTTTGAAAATAATCGAATCTGTGATGCATGTCAATTTGGTAAACAAACAAGAAGTTCTTTCAAATCTAAGAATGTTGTTTCAACTACTAGGCCCCTTGAGCTACTACACATAGACCTCTTTGGACCTACTAGAACCACTAGTCTAGGAGGAAAGAAGTATGGTCTTGTAATAGTAGATGATTACTCTAGATTCACTTGGGTAATATTTTTGGCTCATAAAGATGAGACTTTCTCAATATTCCTGAAATTTTTCAAGAAAGTCACAAATGAGAAAAACACTACCATAGTGTCTCTGAGAAGTGATCACGAAACTGAATTTGAAAATTACTTATTTAAAAAATTTTGTTTTAAAAAGGCATACATCATAACTTTTCTGCACCTAGAACACCTCAGCAAAATGGAGTTGTAGAGAGAAAAAATATGACTCTAGAAGACATGGCCCATACCATGCTATGTGAAAACAAACTCCCTAAATACTTTTGGGCGGAAGCTATTAACACAGCATGTTACATCCTAAATAGAGCCCTAATCAGACCTATCCTTAAGAAAACACCCTATGAACTATGGCATGATAGGAAACCCAACTTAGGCTACTTTCATGCATTTGGTTGTAGATGCTTCATCCATAACAATGGTAAAGATAATCTTGGAAAGTTTGACGCTAAATCTGATGAAGGCATTTTCTTAGGATATTCAACATCTAGTAAAGCTTATAGAGTATTCAATAAGAAGAGTCTAGTTGTAGAAGAATCGATTCATGTAGTCTTTGATGAATCTTTAGCATCAAGTTTGGGAAAGATTGATGATGAGGAAGATACAAGTTTACTTGAAAGAGGTATTGAAAAATTGGATGTATCTTCAGATCATGATCAAGAACTAAAGAAGAGGATTTACCTTTGGCTGATGTTATTGATACTGCTCATAATGATATAGATCTACCTAGAGATTGGAGATATGCTCATGATCATCCAAGGGATTTGATCATAGGTGATCCATCTCAAGGAGTAAGAACTAGATCATCCATGAGAAATATTAATAATCATCTTGCGTTTGTATCTCAAATAGAACCTGAAACCATAGAAGAAGCTGAAAAAGATAGCAATTGGATGTTAGCTATGTAAGAAGAGTTAAACCAATTCACTAGGAATAAGGTATGGACCCTGGTAGACAGACCTAAAGACCACCCTATAATAGGAACTAAATGGGTTTTCAGAAATAAATTAGACAAAAATGGCATTGTCATTAGAAATAAAGCTAGGCTAGTTGCAAAAGGATATAATCAGGAAGAAGGAATAGATTTTGATGAAAATTTTACTCCTGTAGCTAGATTAGAAGCTATTAGACTATTGCTTGCATTTGCATGTCATATGAATTTCAACTTATTTCAAATGGATGTTAAAAGTGCATTTTTAAATGGTTTTATAAATGAGGAAGTTTATGTTGAACAACCTCCTGGTTTTGAAGATCATGAATTTCCAAACCATGTTTTTAAATTACATAAAGCACTTTACGGTTTAAAACAAGCACTTTATGGTTTAAAACAAGCACCTAGAGCTTGATATGATAGATTAAGTAAATTTTTGATTCAAAATGAATTTACAAGAGGAAATGTTGACAAAACTTTATTTTTAAAAAGAAAAGAAATGGATTTATTGGTTGTACAGATTTACGTTGATGATATTGTCTTTGGTGCTACTAACAATCATCTTTGCCAAGAATTCGCTAAGTTAATGCAGGGAGAATTCGATATGAGCATGATGGGAGAACTTAACTTCTTCCTTGGACTTCAAATTAGACAAGAAAAAGCTAGAATCTTCATTAACCAAGCAAAGTACACGAAGAAAATACTTAAGAAGTTTGATATAGAATCTGCTAAACCTTTTGACACGCCGATGAGTCCTTCATGCAAGTTGGACAAAGATGAAGATGGTAAGAAAATAGATTAAAAACATTACCGAGGTATGATCGGATCTCTACTTTACTTAACTGCAAGTAGGCCTGATATCATGTTTGCTATTTGTTTATGTGCAAGATATCAATATGAACCTAAAGAATCACATTTTATTGCTGTTAAAAGAATCTTTAGATATCTAAATGGAACTAAAAATGTAGGAATATGGTATTCTAGAGACTCAACACTTAATTTGATTGCTTATTCTAACTCTGATTATGTTGGATGTAAATTAGATAGAAAAAGTACAAGTAGTGCATGCCAATTTTTAGGAGGTAACTTAATCTCTTGGTTTAGCAAGAAGCAAAATTCGGTTGCACTATCCACTGCTGAGGCAGAGTATGTTGCGGCTGGAAGCTGCTGTGCTCAAATCCTTTGGATTAAGCGATAACTTAAAGATTATGGCATCACACTTGATAAAATTCCTTTAGATATGATAATACTAGTGCAATCAATCTAACTAAGAATCCAATTCAACATTCAAGAACTAAACACATAAAAATTAGACATCACTTTATTAGAGAATATGTAGCTAATAATGATATTTGTCTTGATTATGAAACACTAATGATTAATTGGCTGATATTTTTATCAAACCTTTGAGTGAGGAGAGATTTTGTTATCTTAGAGGAGAATTAGGAGTTTGTGATTCTTTTGATTGATTTTCTGAAACTCTCAAGGTCAACTATCTAAATTTTGGTAGATTTCTTAAAAATCTTCTACACCTTATAAGGAAATTTATCTAGAAGTTTGATTCATTGATTCCCCAATTATTAAGGAGAATTTATCTAGATTTTGATGATGAATTAAATTAGCTTCAGATCTTTGAAATTCATTTTTTTTACTGAAACTATTGTGGAGTTGATACCTTCAATTTTGGAGTCGACACCTTTTTCTTTAGAGTTTTCTATCTACTCATTAGAGCCGACTCTGGCTTCTACAGAGCCGACTCTAATTCGAGCACTGACTGATTTTTGTTCGGAGCCGATACCTCATTTTACGGGAGTCGACTCTAAGTAAAAAATTGTCACTTTATTAGGGCAGAGTCGACACTTTTAACGACTCAATCCTTTTCAATCCCTTTCAAATCCCTCTCCAAAACTTTCCAAACTTTTCCAAACTCTTCAAAATCCTTGATTCCAACTTCCATTGATCTCCAATGGCTCCCAAAAGGTGAGGATCCATGTTTGGCGTGGCCGTTCTGATAAACGCATAAATAATTATCATTAAACCTATTAATTAATAATTTAACGTACCTATTTTTATTTAATATTTTAATATTTTATATAATATTTTTGATAAAACCTTATCAGTTTAAAGAGCTCGATTTTAGGGATTTAATACACAAACGGCACTCAAATCGGAGTTAAGATGAGCTCGGAATTGATTTTTCATTTATTTATCTATTTTAGCACGGATTTTAAAGCGAAGTCGGCAAACCAAGTGCCGACTTCATCGTTTCTTTGAATCCTCTGTTTCCGTCGATTCTTCTCTAAATCCAATCTAATCGTTTCCTTCATTAATTAAGGAATAGATTAGATTGGAAGTTGTAAAATTAGACGAATTAAATTTGTTTTGAATGAATTTGAATTTTATTGAAGATTTCTTAAGATTTTCTCACTTGATTTCATCGCTTCCGCACGGCTCTATTTTCTTAAACGATTCTTCTCCAAATCAATTTCTAACGATTTCCTCAACCAATTAAAGAATAGATTAGATTGAAAGTTATCAATTGAGTGAATTAAAATCCTCTAGAAGGAATTTAAATTTTATTGACGATTTATCAAGGATTTTCTTCGTTGCTTCCGCGTCTCTATTTCTGTTACAGAAATAGTTTCTTCTCGGCGTCTTCTCAGCGTCAAAGATTCTACAAATAGCAGCAGCAGCCATCCATGGAGGGTGCATCATGGGGAGGTCCATTCCAGCAGCCGTCCGTGAGTTCTCTGTACGTCCGTGGAGCGTGCAAGGCATCCATGGAAGGCTCTGCTCTTCTTCCAGCCGTTCCGTGGAGACTATGTTCGTCCGTGGATCTGCTCTTCTTCCAGCCCGTTCCGTGGAAACTCTGTTTGTGAAGGCCGTTATCTGTTTGTCCATGGATTGGAGGGGGGCTCTCGTCCATTGCTCTGCATACCAGGAGACGATCGTGGCTTGGTTCATCCCAGTTTATTTTATTACTTTTTGTTGCATGTTAGAAATTAAAACTCTTTTATTTTAGATTTTAATATGTACTTTTGAATATTATTGAAATAAAATTTTATACATGTTTAATTGTTATTAAATTATAATTAAGTAAAAATAATTTAGACTGATCTATTCCTAAAAGGGACGGACCGTGATCTACGGATACGGGCCGTGCTCTTATAAGATAGAACATATCTTATTATTTTACACTATTAATTATCTACTTAGTTATATATTTAGTAAATTTATAAAATTATTTTAAGATAATCGCTAAAGTCCCTGTGGAATCGATCCCTTACTCTCGCTATTCTAATAGTGAAATTAAGGTGTTTAAATCATTGCGCTACGACACGCATCAGGTTTTTGGCGCCGTTGCCGAGGACTTAAGTGTGTTATTTTAAAAAAAAAATATTAAAAAAATTAAAAAAATAATAAATAATAAACATAATAAAAATATATAAAAAAAATTAGATTAATTTTCTTTTAATTTTTGAATAGTTATTGCTGCTTTATTTTATTTCCTTAATTGTTAGAGTTGCATATTTTCTTTTTAACATAAAAAAAAAAAATATTACTTTCCTTTTGCCACAAATCCAATTTTAACCTAATCAAATTTTCCTTTTAATTAACTTACCTAAAAAAAAACCCTAAAATAAAACCCTAAGACATCTTCCATAAAATATAATTAATTTAAGAAAATAAAAAAAATTATAAAAAAAAATAAAATATATAAACAAAATAATTATTTTATTTTATAGATTGACTTAGGTGAATTTATTTTCTGCAAAACTTGAAATTTTTTTTCATTGACACCTCATAATTTATTAGGAAATTAGAAACTTAATTACAAAAAATTAAAGAAAAAAATTAAATAAATAAATAAATAAAACTATTTGCTTTAGAGTCATTGGTAGGTGTATGCTTGGTCGCCGATCATTGCAGCCCACCTTATACCCTTAGATCCTGAGATAGAAAGAACTATTAGAGCAAACAGACTCAGAATTATGGATCCTAATAACGAAAATAATCAACCACGACAGTTGAAAGAGTATTTCACTCCTTCAAGGTATACCTACTCTCCCTGCATTCAAGTGCCTCCAGTAGAGGCTGCCCAATATGAAATTAAGTCAAGTGTAATCCAAATGTTACCATCTTTCTATGGACTTACAAATGAGGATCCCTACAAACACTTAGATGAATTCTTGAAATTTGCTCAACTGTCAAGATTCAAAATTTCTCTGATGATGCACTTAGGCTTAAGTTATTCCCTTTTTCCCTAAAAGATAAAGCCAAGTATTGGTTAAATTCATTAGACACTGTTATAATTTCAACTTGGGATCATCTTCAGAGAGAATTTCTTAAGAAATATTTTCCTATAGGAAAAACGAATCAAATTAGAAAAGCCATAACAAGTTTTTCCCAGACAGATGGAGAAATGTTCCATGAGACATGGGAGAGATTCAAAGAACTGATTAGAAATGTCCACATCATGCTATACCCAAATGGCAACTGGTTCAGTGCTTTTATGATGGTTTATCAGAAAAGCATCGGCAAATGGTTGATGCTTCATGTGGTGGGACATTTATGTTAAAAAATGAACATGAAGCTTGGCAACTCTTTGAGACATTGAGTGAGAATTCATTACATCACATGTCAGTTGCTCGTCGAGACCCTCCCGTAGAACCTAAAAGAGGTGGAATATATGAAATAGGTCATTCTACAGATATCTATACTAAGGTAGATGAATTATCCCATAAACTTGACGGATTCTACAAGTTGGAAACATCTCTTCCCCATCTACTCAATTACATGAGGTCTGCATAATTTGTTCGAGTCCAACCCATTCTATAGGTGAATGTCCAGCTGCATACCAATTTCCTGAACTTGTTCAAGAGCAAGCCCACCAAGCCCAAACCCGATTAGCTCCTAGAACAGGAAATGATCCATTTTCAAATACTTACAATCCTGGCTGGCGAAATCACCCAAATTTTTCTTGGAAACCTCAACCTGTAACCAATTCATCGATCAGACCTAATTATCAAGAAACCAATTTTAGAAGCATGCCATATTCACAATATCCAAACATCCCACAACCTCCACCGAATAATCAGCCTACTTTTGAAGACAAAGTGTTACAAGCATTGAAAGGGCTAGAAATGAATACCCAAATCCTTCACTCCCACACACAATCTATTGCAAAACTAGAAACTCAGATAGGTCAATTAGCCACAGCATTCAGTAGAAGGGAGGAGGGTAAGTTACCTAGTCAGCCTATCGATAACCCAAAAGGACAATTCATGGCTGAAGGTTCCAATAGTCCTGACAAATTCCCAGAACATGCTAAATCAGTCATGACTCTCAGAAGTGGAAAAACATTGAACCCACCTGAACCAACCCAGAAATTAGAAGTGGCTAAACCAGAAGAGAGAAGAAATGAAAAGAAAAGGAATTCAATGATCAAGCAATCATACCTAAAGCCCCATTCCCTAGTGCTTTAGA
>UESW01003977.1:1435419-1462240 GCA_900491605.1 Calamus simplicifolius | reverse complement strand
AATTTTAAAAAAAATAAATTATGTTAAATAGCGATGTATTAGCGACATAATAAACCAAAAATTAAAAAAAATCAATTTTTAATTTAGCGACACAAGTATTGCATCGTAATTTTTTTAAAAATAAATGTTATAAAAAAATTAAAAACAAAACATTCTGACGCAACCAGGTGCATCACAATTATTTTCAAAGAAATTAATTTTTATAAAATATAATTATCAGATCAAAATATTGTGACGCAAATCAGTGTGTCACAATTTTTTTAAAAAATCAATTATGTTAAATAGCGACGATAAACCAAAAAATTAAAAAAATTAATTTTTAATTTAACGACGCTAGTTTTGCATCGCAATTTTTTTTAAAAAAATAAATGTTATGAACAAATTAAAAATAAAACATTGTGACGCAATAAGGTGTGCCGCAATTATTTTTCAAAAAATTAATTTTTATAAAATATAATTATCAAATAAAAATATTGCGATGTAAATCAGTGCATTGTAATTTTTTTTTAAAAATAAATTATGTTAAATAGCGATGCAATAAACTAAAAAATTAAAAAAAAAATTAATTTTTAATTTAGCGATGCAAGTATTGCATCATAATTTTTTTTAAAAAATAAATGTTATAAAAAATTAAAAATAAAACATTGCGACGCAACCAAGTGCGTCGCAATTATTTTTAAAAAATTTAATTTTTATGAATATAATTATCAAATAAAAATATTGCGATGCATTAGCAACGAATTTTCTCATAAAATAAAAAAAAAATTCTACGGTCATTGCCGCCAAATTAGCGATGCATTAGCGACGCGATTATTTGCATCGCTAATTTTCTCAGAAATAAAAAAAATTTGCCGCCGCCAAATTAGCGACGCATAATTGCATCGCTAATCCATAATATATTTTAAAAAAATTAGCGAGGGATTAGCGATGCAAAATTGCGTCACTAATCCCTAATATAAAACCTGAGTCGCGCCCGCCCCCCCCCCCCCCCCGGCCTCTTCTTCTTCCTCTTCTTGCCCTAACCCTTAAGCCGTCCCCTCCTCCGGCTCCCCTCCCCCTCCCCCGGTGCAAGGAACCCACCGGCGGCGCCCCCCCCCCCCCCCCCCCCCCCGGCACAAGGAACCCCCGGCGGCCCAATTAGCGAGGTAAGCCCCCCCTCCCCCCCTCTCGTTTCCGGCCACCCGTGGTGGCCTGGCCATGGTGGCCAGGCCACAGTTTTTTTTAAAAAAAAACTATCGGGGTGGGGTTTCTCCCCCACCCCTGAGGCCACGGCCACGGCGACGGCCGCGGTCGTGGCCGGCGGTGGCCTGGCCACTTTTTTTTAAAAAAAAAGTTTTTCCCCCACCCCTGTCGTGGCCAACCGTGGTCTTTGGCTTGGCCACGGTGGCCAGGCCACCCTGTCGGGGTGGGGTTTTTCCCCACCCCTGAGGCCACGGCCATGGCTGGCGGCCTGGCCACGGTGGTGGCCTGGCCACGGTGGCCAAGCCACCATTTTTTTAAAAAAAAAGGGTCGGGGTGGGGTTTTTCCCCCACCCCTACTGTTTTCGGCCGGCCGTGGCCGTGACCGTGGTCTCAGAGGGGGGGTTTTTTTTCATTTCATTATGAATTTTTTTTTTTTTTTTATGTTTATGAACTCAATTTTACATGAAATATTAGAGAAATTTGCATGTAATCTATAATCTTGTAATGCATAATTTGAAATTTGCATAATATTTGATATATTTAAATTTATATATTTAGATTTATAAATGTCTTGTGTTATCGAATCTGTTTATTTCTTGAAATATTGTTCATGATATATTATTATTAGAATGCTTATCATGCAATTTATATGGTTTTGATAGTTTAGATGATTAAATTTTTAATGAATTTATATTTTTTATTACCTGTTATATTTTGGCTTAGCAAATTTTAAATATTTAGTTTTTAAATATTGTCACAATCATTTTCTTAGCAAATTAGAAAAAAATTTAGAATATTCATGTTCTTCAATTGAAAGAAATTTGATATAGCAAACCATAATTTGATATAATTCCTCAAATTCTAAACCAACCAATCAAAATAAATTCGATATCATGAAGGAAAAATGATATAGCTCATTTAGAACTAAATTTAATGCAGGAATATTAAATTTGATATAGTGAACTCAGATTCAAGTACTGAAAGAATATAACTCCTCCTAATAAAAAGAATCTCATCCGGCATACTTGGATGATTTGAGTTATTGAGAAAATTTAGTTTGATAACATATTTACTTACTAAAGTAAATCCAAGACACTGCAAAGTCAGAGTTCAGTTCTTCAGATTTTTCAGAAGATTCTGAGGACTATAACCTTTAGACCCATTTGAGACTTTGTAGACTTAGTCTTGTAAATTCTCAAATTATCCTAGTGGACATGCTTGAGATTATTTTTGCATATGTTTGTCTGATTCGTCATGTTAGTTGATGCATTTGTTATTGCCTCATAGCTTTTCGTGAGTTGCTTGCAACATGTGTGAGAAGGCATTAAGGGGAATTGCTTAAGGAGTTTCTGCTGTAGTCATTACTTCTGCATCCATAAATTGAGGAGGAAATAATTATTTTATGCAAGGGCCTTACCTCCAAGTTTTTTTGACTCAATGGAGCATTTACCGGTTCACTTGCCATACGAAGCACGTTAGCTGGTCCCCAGTATCGCTAGATGTATCCTTTCGAGAGGTAAACACCAAATCAGTATACATGTTGGCCTTGATTTATTTATTAATGTGAGGAAGTTGGTTTAATATTTTTATTTACTTTAGATGTGTAAAAGAATTAATCTATTGCAATGACTAATGCAAAATTAAATTGTTGTCTCCTTTAATGGTTTACCGAGGAATTTATAATCTTGGTCACGATGAAATGAGACGAAGGAGAACTCACTCGTGGATGAATATCAAGGTTAAAAGTATCGTTGCTTAATCCAGATTTTTGAAGGATTGGAAGAATTTATAGCATTTGCATATAGTCAACCCGAATGGATGGATGGGCCTAGAGAAGTCGCCCCATACATTGAGTAAGTATAGTAAACTTATTAATTGAAATTAGAACTTCTACTTGTGTAAAAATGGGTTTGTTCCTGGGTACGATGTTTAATTGTTATAATCCCTTAAGGATGTTTAGCTAGTCACTAGCCAAGAAGTTATCAAATCCATTGTTGAAATTTGTGAATACTTCAAATCAATTACAATAATGGCTTGATTTTTTGAATTGATGGGTAACGAATTAATTAGAATACATTTATGGAAGAACCAAATCCAGATGCATTAATAATTTATGATATGTTGTGTTCTGCAAATCAGAATTTTATCCTGGTTGTGAGAGTCATTCCCAATTGTCTATGGTGCTCGGTTGTTGAATATTAAGGCGGAACGTCGATTATCAGGAAAAGGCTTCAATGCTGTAGCTGGGTTAATGAAGGAAGTTTGCCAAATCATTGTTGTAGCAGACAGTTTCTACTCAACGAAGAATCTAGTTGCGTAAACCATGGAAGATTGCAGAAATATAAACCATTCATTCTTGCATCCCAAAGCAATTGTACTGCGGATATCCAAGTTTGCGCAAGACAAGTGAGATTGGTGGGCTGTTTCTAAAATCGTTCCAGGTTCAAAAATCATATTAGATGAGAGTTCATCAAGTCAATCAACTGAGTGCCCTGCATTTACAAGAGGATGAGATGGAAATGCATGCAATTGAGGACGACACAAAGGCTCCTGAAACATCACTTAGAGATCCAAATGGTGATGTCCAAGAAATTGAGGATGCAAATGTTCGGTTTCCTTCCGATGATAATGAAACTGAATCACAGTCCGATACGACATCGGATATTGAACCAACATTTCACGAAACAAATGACACTGATTAAAGATATAGGTTCATTCAATTTGATTTATTTTATAAGTGTTAAATTTTTGTATATTTATTAATTATTCGTAATTATATTGCGTTGCATTAATCTTTAGTATTTACAGTATGACGGACCGAGGTAGATCTACCCCTGACGGACATAGCTCTGCTGCGTCACATCCCACTATCAGCCCTGACGCACGGACTTCCGCCTCTCCAGACATCGACGCTCATCCTGTATTTTCTCTACCCGATCGGCATAGACCTCTG
Organism: Calamus simplicifolius; assembly: GCA_900491605.1. Classification (NCBI taxonomy): domain Eukaryota; kingdom Viridiplantae; phylum Streptophyta; class Magnoliopsida; order Arecales; family Arecaceae; genus Calamus; species Calamus simplicifolius. The sequence continues at coordinate 1,458,105 of UESW01003977.1, read as the reverse complement.
AGAGTTCTTCTTTGGTCGGTCGCACCGTACTTCGATTGGATGCCGATGGGCTGTAAGTATATACTAATTGTAACTATATGTTTATGTTTTTAAGTTAATTACTTATTTTAATTAGTTTTTTTAATAGCTTTATTGAGCAGCATACTATATCGAGCCGGATCAGCTCTATATTTCAGATGCTGATCCCAGTGGCTACGATTGGCACCATGTATCTGCGGCCATGAGGGAGTTTTATTTTTCAGAGTTTCAGGTAAACTTTTTAAATACATTTTATAACTGATATAAAATTTTCTAATCTTAATTTATTCTGAAACTAACTATTTATTTCAATGCAGAAAAAGTTTACGTGGGACCCTACCATCCATGATGCCATTAGGGCAGCATGGAATGCTCTTGCGGCACGCCGATACTCCGACATGCTTTATCGTTGGAGGAGTTCGGGTGACCGTCCAGGGCATGTGTCGGAGGGTATTTGGGCCAGCTGGCAGCAGGCATGGCAGTCTGAGGCATGGATGAGGAGGTCTGCATCAGCCAGCATGAACCGTCGATCTGAGAAGGGCGGTCGTGGCACGGGCCTCTCCTGTCACACTGCGGATTCCATTTCTATTCAGGAGCACATGCGCCGTATAGTAAGAAACATAAACAATTTAAATACTAATTTAGTCATTTATAAATACTTGCATTTATATTCTTTCTTCTGCTTTTGTAGTTCGAGCAGGAGGGCAAAGATCCTGGTGAGTTTCGTCTATTCAGGGTGACACACACCAGGAAGGACGATTCCTAGGTCGATACACGATCACGGGAGGTTGGGGTAAGAAATTAGATTTATAGTTTATTTATTTAATTTCTAATATTTTATTCAGCTTTATATTGATTCATTTATCATTGATTTATAACTCAAAGGCACGAGTCGAGAAGCTTCAGTCTCATGCTTCAGGTCGACTCCACTGATGGGGGGCCGCCTGTCGAACTCTCACCAGAGGAGAGTCGACATGTGTTTTTAGAGGCTGTTGGTGCCCAGCAGCGAGATAGTAGGGTCTATGGTTTGGGCACGAGAGCTTCCAGATATTTTTCACATCAGGGCTCCAGTTCGCATGGTTCTGGCGATATTCCTTCTGAGCAGATAGACGACATCCAGAGATCTATCAAGGAGAAAGTTCGCCAGGAGGCTCGGGAGGAGCTTGCAGAAATGAGAGACCAGATGCGTCAGATGCAGGATTTAGTTCGTCTCCTGTCGTAGGGTTCATTCCAACCTTCGTAGCCTCCACAGCCGCCTGCAGATACATGATGTTTTTTTTTACTACTTGATGTATTTTTTTTATTTTATCTCTTTTGTATATGAAAATTTTAAATAATTAATAAATAAATTTTTATCTATTTTTAAAAATTTTGTAATGATTGTTTGGTCAATTATATTAGCAAGTACATTGTATTAGCAAGTTTATTTTATATTATTTTATTTTTTTAATAATAAATTAATTTACTTTAAAAATTAAAAATTAATTTACTTTATTTTAAAAAAAAATAAATTAATTATTTAGTGACGTTATTTTCCATCGCAATTAATTTTAAAAAAAATTAAAAATTATGTTATTTTAATTTTTTTTAAAATTAATTAATTAATTAGCGACGCAATTGCAACAAGGTTTTTTATCGCAAATATTTTTAAAAAATTTATTTTTAAAGTAGCGACGCATTTAGGCTGTGTCGCAATATTGCAACGCATTTAGGGGTGTCGCAGAGAGTCGCTGTTAAGCGACGTAATTGAGACAAATTAAAATTGCGATGAACATTTTAGCGACAACTTTATTGCATCGCTAATACGTCGCTATAGGTTGTTTAGCGACGCATTTGGGCGTCGCTATATTTAAATTTTCTTGTAGTGCTTCTTTAAACAAAGAATGAAACAATAGATGGTACAGTATGACATAGTTTTTTTTTCCTAAAAAGCTAATCAGAAAATTATAAATTTGAGGGCTTATATGAAATTGTTAATCTTTTTGTATTTTTAATTTTATACAAACAAGTATAAAATATTACATAGAGATTGTTGTTTATATAGTGTATATATTTGCTTTGAGAAACCTTTTACCAGTGAATTGAAAACATAGGAGATTGCATGGGTTGCTCAGTCAAGCTTTCTTTTTTTAATTTTTTCTTCTTCTTGATCTTTGAAACACAAGATGGGAGCAAACGTGAAATGGTCTCTAAATTTACCTTTTAACAAGATCCGAACCAAGCAACTACTGGGCATCGCTTTGCAACTGCGGGCAACCGCTTGAAGTTGTGTGCGTTTGGGAAAAAGTCAAATGCCTGACCTAATTAGGATCCTTCATTCTTTCATATCTCTGTGCTTTCCTTTGTCTTCAGGGATCACTGAATCCATCATTTAGAAAATTGACATTGGTTTCTACTAACTTCATCCGGCCATTTACTGCTGACAATTAGACATTTGTTATCCTGAAGGACCACCTGGCGAACTTATATATATATATATTTCTGTTGAGGCTGTCTCTAAGTGATTCATCTCTGAATTTAGTATTTTTTTAAACTTTTAAAACTATTATTTCTACTATATATAAAATCGAGTCCCCACATATTAATTTCTTTTTTTTAGCATCTCATATTTTTTTTCTTGTCTATTGTATGGTCTCTCTTCGTTTTCTCCCTTGATAAAATCTCTCGGTGGTCTTTCTGGCCAACCTTTAAAAAATAAAAAAAAAATTTCTCAACCATGTCGGATCACCCTTCAAGCAAAAGATGTTGACGGACATACTCAACTAACTGCGAAAAAAATAAATTTATTCATTTTTATTGATATCAGTTTCATGTCATATCTCACACGGACCACATCAAACTCAACGCCTCTCCTGGACATCATCAATCATTTCTTCTTGTCCTCCGACGGCGCCACATTGTTAGCCCTGGCAGCCGCAGCGTCGTCAGCCTCCTTCGGACCCATGTCAGCATCATCATCCGAGAGGATGTCATCATCGTCATCCGTCCCCGACACCACCGAGCAGTTCTCCTCGCTCATACTGTCGTCGTTGAGAGGATTCACTTGCTCGATCTTCTCCATGACTTCCTTGTGCGCCGCCACGAAGGTCTCCCGCCGCCGTTTGACGTTTGCATCAAGGGCATCGATTGCAGGATTTGGCCGCCCGTTGGCAGCCTTCCGGGCATCGGCAAGCCCCGCCAACGCCTCCTCGTAGGCCTTATGAGCGGCCAGCGCCGCGTCGACTGCTCTCACCAGATCCATTGGGTTTTCAGGGCAATCGCATTCTCCTCGCCCCTCATTCTGTTTATATAATCGACTCGTCATAAATATTAGAGAATTCTAGAGAAGCTCTCGAATTGAAATAAATTTTGGCTTTAATTGAGTGCATCGGAGTTGTGGATACTGGATGGATACGGATTTCCAGCCAAACATGAGCGTGAGATGCGGGGGATGGCTTATTAAAACGAAGCTTCGTCGAAGAAAGAAAAATGGATAAGAAAAGCCAAAATGAGTTTAGCGAGGGAAAGGCCGCCGTTTTCTTACTAAACGGTGATTGTGTTTTTTAGTATCAGATAAACATACACTGAATCTGTTTAACTATGATATATGCTTGTATAATATTTTTTAAAAATAAATAGGGCTTCAATCCTGCTGGCCACCATTCAACCTCTCAAAGCCTTCTTAAAATTTATGGTACGAGTCCACCTACAAGCCAAGAGCATAGCAACAAAGGCCAAATTTTATGCCTGGTGATGAAAAATATAACTGCTTTTGAGTGACATATAAAGATGAATATTATCGCAACTTAATAACCCATCCTTAAGGAATAATGTCTAATCTTATTGACCAACTATATAACACTTTGCAATGTTTTAAGCCCATCTATTGATCCAATTAATTTATGAACCAAAACCATGTGACCCTAAAATAATTAACTTATGGACCAAAATTACATAACCCTAAAGACTCAAGTGAAAGTTAATTGATAGCAAGTAAACTTAACTTTGTAAGACCCTAAGCCTATTTACTAGTCCAATAATTAACTTATAGGCTGTAACACCCCAAACCCACTTGCTGGTCCAATTAACTCATTAATGGATCAAAATTAAGTGGCTCAAAAACTTAAGTGGTAAGTCTTTGTACACTGCCTCCACCTCCAATGTAGGATGGCCTGCACCTGGTACGATGATTCATCCACGCGCGGACCCATGCTGAAGAGCCCGCTCATGGATCTCGAATTGCAGGCATGAGGGCCCACGCGAGGACGAATCACCGCACTCGATGTAGGCCATCTTGCACATAACTTGCCCACCTTAAAAATAAAACAGTATTGTTGATAGTGCTCTTCAACTTTATTATTTTCATGATTTTTTTTGTAACTTTCTTTTAATTTAATCTAATTAGGATATTTTAATTAAAGAGGTGTCATATCACATTTAGTAACTTTTAATAAAAATGGGTAGAATATTAAAATCATATATGAACGCTTTCAAGAAAAGATATTTGATAAATTTTATTCAATTTAAAAGTTAAATGAAAATAAAAAGGGTATATCATATATGTACGAATTTTATATTTAAAAATTTAAATTATAGCAACTATGCAACTATGCATTGCACAAAGTATATACCTAGTATAATATAATAAAAGCTGAGATATTTTAATCAGAACATCCAAGTTTATCCTAATAACTTTTAAATAAAAAGAAACAAAAAAGTTTCAAAAAGGAACATTTTTATTCAATCACATATGTATGTATGTATGTATGTATGTATGTATGTATGTATGTATGCATGCGTAAGCTCATGATGCCTCTCCTATCCCAACTTTCTTGTAATATTTGAAATATAAAATTGCTAGCATTACCAGAATTATCATGCAATCACTAAGAATTTGAATGTGTGCTCATTTACACACACTTTTACCAACCCATTAGTATATTTGAAATAATTCGCTATGCATCTACTCTAGCACATGCATTTATATTCGTTATTATCATTAGAAACATCAATTTTTTTAACTTGGCCAGATAGTTTGCTGGCCACTTAAAGCAATGCAATTTATGAGCAGCGAAATTAAGTAATTGTTTTATTAGAGATGGATATAACTCATCACCTTATCTGGATGCATGTCTTAAAATTGAGTTCACCAATTGCAATGGACTTATGAAACCTCGCGTTTGGTGCATCACCAGCAATCCTGAATGGTAATATAGATTACCTATAAGATAGATTACCACTTGATAGATTACCAGTAATGTTGATTACTATATAATTTGGTATACACAAGTAATGCAACAGCAATATTGATTACTGCATTTGGTATGACAAACAGATTACTAGTTATATAACATTAAATTTTCAAAATACTCCTAAATTAAATTTATTAAAAATTTATATATTATTATATATTTGATTTAAAATAATTATATTTGTAAATGATAATGTGTAAAAAAATTATATTTATATATAAATAATATTCAAAGCAATCAGTGAAGATACTGGAGTCCACTAATCGAAAGAAATTTCATGGTATGTCGTGGGGCCGCTGGGCAATGGAGATTCGCGGCTCGACTCCATGGAAGAGGATGTGGCTCGGGACCTTCGACCTGGAGGTTTCAGCGAGGTTGGTAGAGAAGGATGCAAGTAGAGAGTGATAAAAAAAAGGATAATTTTGTTAAAAAGTAGTTTATCATATTACCATATCTCTGAAAATATGGATATCAATCCCTTCATAAGGTAATCTAGATTATCTTATGAGAGGTAATCCAAATTACCACTACAGGATAGATTGTCATTTAAAATATGTATCAAATATGGTTATCTGGTGGGCCCCATTAAAATTATCGATAATCTGAATAGATTATCTACTACTAAATGCCCCTAAAGTTATGATATATATGAATAGAAATAATGAACATGATAGTGCAGTATTATCAATATTTTTTTCCTGATAATAAATTTTTACATAATATTTAAAAAATATATATAATAAAATAAATCAAGCTACATATACCATGTCATAATTCATGCGTCAAATATAAGAAATATATGTTATCGGCTTTTGTCATCCACGATCTTAGATCACCTTGATACCACATTCTACATCATCTTTAAAATATAATAAATCAATTGTACCAGTAATCCATGTGAATAAATCTAACGTGGTCATCATCTCATGCCTATGTTAGTTCTTATACTAGTGTCATATGTTATAAATCCAATTTGGTCATCACTTGCGATCATAATTGGTTCTATACCAATGAGAATATAGCTACTACTACAAATTCGATCACTAGTAAGCATCTAGTCATCATAGTGGGCCTGATCGTTGGTGCCATTCATCTAAGCTAGGCTAGGCTACTACCATGAGCCAAATCGAGCTAGAATTAGTGCCACATATCATCAATAAATTTATATCAGTTTGCTCTTCTAGTCTGGCCATTATCTTAGACCTAAATTGGTTTCACACTAGTAAACATATAGCCATCACCATCGATCTAGTAACTAATGAGCACTATTCATTAGCAAACATAGTCACCATAGTGGGCCTAGTATTTGGTATCGCCTTACCACATATTCGTAATTTTAATTCACATGCTTTTTCTTAATTTTCATCCCATCATATCTTTTGATATTTCAACATATAAAATAATTTAATGCAACCTCATTAACATCATAAAACCATGTATTATATTATAACATGTGTCATAACTATACATACTTCAAAATATCAGAGTTTGGTGGAAAATAATCCTTGTAATCTTCAGATATTCTTGATAGTAAAATTCTTTGATCTTTTTTTGCCTCTGGACGTTGACTAGTGAGTTGAGCTACGTAAATCTTTATGTTTTGGTTTCACTCTTTACATTTATTATTGATCTTTTGTCCCTATGTATCTTTTGTTGTAACGAGTGGTATCAAAGCTTAGTTCTTGTACATGTAGAGAAAAGGCATGGACTTAAGGAGGTGTTGTGCTGTAGTAGCTGCATGAATCTTATGGTAGCACAAATCTTGAAGTAGTTTGCACTGATCTCAAAGTAAAGCAATGGATTCGGAGAAGAGCACTGCCCTTGAGGCCATTTGATAGAGCCGAGGCCTAGGCTCCTCATTGCCACATCAGAAAAGGAGGTAGAGCATCTAAGATGAAGCCGAAGAAGACATAGCCAATGGACAGTCAAGGAAGAAAGTCACCACATGACTTAGCAATAGATCCCTTATCCTGGTAGGTAATCACAATAGCGGTGAGGCCAGACAAGCTAGGGAGAACCATCACTAGCGGAGCGGGATATTGTTTTGGTGTTAAGGTGGCATATGTTGGTGAGGTGGGCCTTTTCGGCAAGTTGATAGAGGTGGCACCCAACCAAGCATGACACATAGGAGAAGAGAGAATAGCCCTCCTTCATCATCAGCCTCGAGGTGCTCCATCGGAGAATGATAGGGCCATGGGGGCACCGTGAGCCACCTACTACAAAGAAGAAGATAACCATGACTGGAAGCTTCATACGCATGCAGCTACGAATGTGGAGAAGGGGGAAGAAAAAAAAGATGAAAAAAGAAGGCTAGCGAGAGGCAATTGGTAAGGCCTAAGGCCTAGCGATTGACTATCATATGGGATGAGAAGAAGGGAAAAAAATAAAGAAAAGTAAAGAAAGAAAGAAAGGTTTAGTCTCATTTTGAAAGTATGATATTTCAATCTGAAATAAGTTTGGGATAGAGTTAGAATAACCTTAGAATAGATAGGCTAATTATTTCACAAAAGCTATTTTGGTGAGCTCAATTGGTTACGAAGCTTATTTCATAAGCTCATTTAATGAAGAAACCTATTTGGTAGTCTAGTTAATTAAAAGGCTATTTTAATGAATTTAGTTGGAAAGTTAATTTGGTGAGCTGAGCTAGTTAAAAAGCTTTATTTGGTGAGTTTTAATCGATTGAGAGGCTTATTTGGTAACTCAGTTGGTTGAGAGCCTTGTTTTGGTGAGCTCAGTTAGTGGACGGTCTTATTCTATGAGCTTAACGGGTCGAGAGGCTTATTTCGTGAAAGCTCAATTAATTGAGAGCTTTATTTGGTGGAGCGCAATTGATTGCAAGGCTTATTTAGTGAACTCAATTGGACGAGAATCTTATTTGGTTAAGCTTGGTTACTTGAGAGTTTAGTCAAGAAGTAGCGATTGTTTATTATCAAAGTATCCATTTGTTCAAGGATCAGATGTATTGCTTGGATCTAATTGGTATATATAATACTTAAGTTATATCCTTTGAGGTAGGTGGAGAAGATGTAGAGAGATTTTAACTATTTTTTCAGTATTGCTTCAGAATTCAAGCCAAAGTAAAGATATGTTAAAGTTTGTCTTAGAACTCTTTAGCTCAAGAAAGATACATTTTCATATGTATGTAGGACTTTAGTCATAATTCATGTAGCCTTAGTTTTCATAAGATAAGGTAGGACATATTTTTTATATGTATGAGATTGTCGTCCTAGCCTTTAAAGTATGATGCATATCCCTCTTCTAAATAAGCATAGATAACCTTGGCTTTTAAGGTGATTTTGTCTCAGTCTTAGGTCTTGGGACTCTAGCTCCAAGGTGCCTTAGTAATGTAGAGCGTTATAGTAAGAGTTCAAGAGAGACTCCTAATAAGTATAAGAGGGTTTAGAAATTTGTAAGAGAGTTTTTAGTAGGAAAATGATACTTCGTAATTTTAATATTTGATGGGAACAATTTTTGTAATCTCTAAATATTCTTGATAGTAAAATTCTTTACTCTTCTTCACCTGTGAATATAGGTAAATGGTTTGAACCATATATATTTCTTATTTTTGCTCACTTTTTGGTTTCACTCTCTACTTTTGTTATTGATATCTTATCCCTTACATGCCTTTTATCATAACATATATCGTATAAATCTTTAAGGAGTCCGAGCATAAAATATTAGAATGACCATATGGTAGCAACCTAAAAAATAAAAATATAGGCACAAAACATTAGAATGATTGAAAGATAGCAACCCAAAAAACAAAAAACAAAAAAAGTTTAGTAGCAAACCATCATCCTGAAATCATCACAGTCCTCTTCATATCAACTGTGAAAAATAATGATATGGAGAAAACAAAATAAAGAATAAGACTGAGCATGAAGAAGAAAAAGAAAAAGACAATACCCACTAATAATATATCTAATATATTATAGTAAGGTCAAGAAGCTTTGTCTTTCTCTTGCCACATGGATGCATAAATTTAATAGTATTTAATATGTTGACCCAATTATTGATTTTGATGATTAAAAAAGACATGAGTATATTCATTTTGTTTCTAATAGATTTAACAAGTGTTTCAGGGATTAAAAATGTTTGATCAATCAAAAAGAATAAAGAAACATGTTTTGAATCAATATTTTAAAAGAACTTTTCAAAGTTCAGAGCTTGGAGTCGACACCCAAATAGTCAGGAGCCGACCCCAAGGCGTATCAAAAGGTTTCTGGGATTTTGGCATGGTCTGGAGTCGACACCCAGAGTTTCAGAACCGACTCCAACCTGAGATACAGAAAAGTGCATTCTGTTTCAATTTCTGGAGCCCACACCTAGAATTCGGGAGCCAACACATGAGATTTTGGGAGCTGACACCTGAGTTTCTGGAGCCGACTCTAACCTGAGAACAGAGAGCATTTTTATGGACTTTTTTGGAGCAGACTTACAGTTTCCGGAGCCGACTCCCAAAAGCGACGAGCCGACACTTAACTTTCTCGGAGCCGACTCCCCAACAACTTTTTCTTTACTATTTTTGAACACCCAACTTGGAGCCGACACCTGAAAATTGGAGCCGACTCCAACCTATTAGGAACAGATTTTTTATCTGTCAGAACGGATTTCAATGGTAAGATTTCTTTTCACCTAACCTCTAACGGCTATTTTCTTTGTGTGTAGAAGAATCCATACATCTCACAACGGCTATATTTCCCACCTAAACCTGGATTAAGAGATCTATATAAAGAAAAAAATCATTCGTTTGAAGATAGAGAGCACATACAAAAGAAAAGAAGAAAAATCAAGAAAATACTCTATGAAAAAGAGAGAGAAATCAAGAGGAAAGACTTAGAGCTCAAATCCATTATCCTCAGAAAGCTCAAAGAGAAATCCATAAGCTTCTCAAGTTCAAATCAAGAAGATTTTCAACATTTGAAGAGAGAAAGCAAAAGCCCCAAATCCTCAATTTCTCAACTGCAAATTTAGTGAAGAATCTAAGCTGTGGCCCTGATTCAATCTTTCAAAGGAGAAAAGGAAAAGAAGAAAAGAAGAAAAGCATACATTCAAAGAGCTTCAATCAGGCTTCTCTTACCTTGCTTATTTATTTACATATTTGCTTATTTAAAGAAGCTGTTTTGTACTATAAACTCTATTTTTCATTTGTGTTTGCTGATTCAATCAAGGGATTAAATTAGTGGATGTAGTATACCTCGGTATAAGCTAAGGATAGCTTGTGGTTGGGTTGTGTGCTGGTGAGCCCAAAAACCAGCTGGGTTCATTGTGATCCCAGGGGAAACAACAAGTTTTGAGTTATGAGCTTGTAAAACAACTCGGCTGTAATCAAGTAGATTATAGTGTGGACCCAAGTGATACTTGGGAGTGGACGTAGGTGTTGGATACACCGAACCACTATAAAATCTTTGTGTTTGTCGTGTTTTGACTCTCTCACTCTATCTCTTTATTTGTGCTTAGCATTTATCTTACACTTAATTTCTTTTAATTCAAAGCACATAGTTTCAAAAGGTTAAATTCTTAAGAACCAAATTCACCCCCCTCTTGGGTTGCCATCTGGGCCAACAATTGGTATCAGAGCTAGTGCTCATTGTTTATTTGATCACACGATGAAGAGCTAAAGATCCAAATGGCAGCTCAAGCTGGATCTTCATTTGCTGAAGGTCATTCTACTAATAGACCTCTTTGTTTAATGGTTTGAATTATTCTTATTGGAAAGCTAGAATGAAAATTTTTATTCAAGCTTTAGATTATGAACTTTGGAGTGTAATCACTAATGGACCTAGCACACCCACACACTTAGTAGATGATTCAATAGTTCCTAAACCCGAAAGGGATTGGAATGAGAACGATAGGAAAATGCTCAGCTTAATGCAAAAGCCATGAATGTTTTATATTGTGCTTTAGATGCTAATGAGTTCAATAGAATCTCTACATGTATTTCCGTAAAAGAAATTTGGGATAGATTAGAAGTTACCATGAGGTACTAATCAAGTTAAAGAATCTAAAATCAATTAGTGCACAAGTATGAATTGTTTAGCATGGAACAAAATGAAACCATCACATGCATGTACACTATATTTACTGATATTGTAAATGGTCTAAAAAGTCTTGGCAAGACCTACACTAACTCTGAATTGGTTCGTAAAATTCTTAGGTCTCTTCCAAGGACATGGGAAGCAAAGGTAACTGCAATCCAAGAAGCCAAGGACCTCAACACCTTACTTTTGGAGGAGCTACTTGGATCATTGATGACCCATGAACTGACCATGAAGCAACATCAGGAGGAGGAAGTCAAAAAGAAGAAAATAATTGCCCTTAAAGCTGCAGAAAAGGAGATAAGCAGCAGTGAGGAAGAAGAGGAAGATGATGAGACAGCTCTCCTTACTAAAAAATTTAAGAAATTATGCAAAGAAGGAGACCCTTCCATAAGAAAAGATATGGTACAAAAATGGAAGGAGAAAGAGAAAAAGAGAAGGACAAGGACAAAGAAAAAGAGAAAGACCCCCTCATATGTTATGAATGTAAGAAACGGGGCACTTTAGATATGATTGTCCTAACTGAAAAAGGGGCACAAGAAGAAGAAAAAGGCATATTGCAACATGGAGTGAAAGTGATGAATCCTCATCGAGGAGGAACAAAAGGAAGTTGCAAACATTTGCTTTATGGCAAACGATGACATTGAGGTAAGTTCTGAAACACCTTGTGATGATTTTACTTTTGAAGAATTATATGATGCATTTAATGAATTAGTTAGTAATTTTAAAGTTTTGAAAAGAAGAACAAATCTTTAAAAAATGATAATTTAAATCTTGCCAAAGAGAAGGATAAACTAACTCATGAAGTTGAAAAACTAAAATCTAAAATAAAAATTTGCTAAAAGATAAAGAGTTAATTTCTAATGAAAATGTTAATTTAAAGAGAGAAATTGATAATATAGAAATATAGTTGATAAATTTACGTATAGCTTGAAAAACTTAATTTGCTATTGAGTAATCAAAGAGCTGTATTTGATAAGGCTGGATTAGGTTATAGACCTAATAAGAAACAAAAGTATGTTAAAAACTTCTTTAGAAAAGAACAGGATAAGAATGATTTTTCATGTTATTGCTGCAACAAGAAAGGACATAAAGCCTATGAATGCAATTTTAGAAAACTTAATAAGAATTTAAGTATTAAAGAAAGAAAATATGGGTTCCAAAAGAACAATCTTTGTTGCTACTAACCATGAAGGACCCAAGAAAGCTTGGGTACCTAAACAGAAAGTTTGATTACTTTGAGTGTATTGCGGCCAAAAGATCAAAACAAAAGTGGTATCTTGATAGCGCTGCTCAAGGCACATGACGGGTGACAAGGAGCAATTCATCACCCTTGAAGATAAAAGAGGAGGAGTTGTCACATTTGGAGACAATGGTAAAGGCCAAATTATGGGATTTGGTAAAATTCAGATAACTCCCTTTACTTTTATAGAAAATATATATGTAGATGGCTTAAAGCATAATTTAATTAGTATTAGCCAACTGTGTGATAAAGGTTTCAAAGTTTCATTTGAAGCTTCTATCTGCACTGTTTCTAATCCCATTGACAATAGCATTGTATTTATTGGTAATAGAAATGGCAATGTATACTTAATTGATTTAGACAATTAGTCTACTAGTAATCATTGCTTAGTAGCTAACAATGCTAATAAAAATGAGATTGGATGGTTATGGCATCGTAGATTAGGTCATGCAAGCACACACCTAATTTTAAAATTAATTAAAATGGATTTAGTTAAAGATCTTCCAAAGCTAGATTTTGAAAATAACAGAATTTGTGATGCATGTCAATTAGGCAAACAAACTAGAAACTCTTTCAAATCAAAAAATGTAGTTTCCACTTCTAGGCCATTAGAGCTACTTCATATGGACCTTTTTGGACCTACTAGAACCACTAGTCTAGGAGGAAAGAAATATGGTCTTGTGATAGTAGATGATTATTCTAGATACACTTGGGTATTGTTTCTGGCTCATAAGGATGAGACTTTCTCAATATTTCTAAAATTTTTCAAGAAAGTCACTAATGAGAAAAACAACACCATAGTGTCTCTTAGAAGTGATCATGGCACAGAATTTAAAAATCACTTATTTAAAATTTCTGCACTGAACATGGCATTCATCATAATTTTTCTGCACCTAGGACACCACAACAAAATGGAGTTGTAGAAAGAAAAAATAGGACTCTAGAAGACATGGCCCGTACCATGCTATGTGAAAGCAACCTACCAAAGTATTTTTGGGCGGAAGCTATAAACACGGCATGTTACATTCTTAATAGAGCCCTAATTAGGCCAATCCTTAAGAAAATACCTTATGAATTATGGAATAATAGAAAACCAAAGATATGTTATTTTCATGTATTTGGCTGTAAATGTTTTATTCATAATAATGGAAAAGATAATCTTGAAAAATTTGATGCAAAATCAGATGAAGGTATATTCTTAGGATATTCAACAACTAGTAAAGCCTATAGAGTATTAATAAGAAATCCTTAATTGTAGAAGAATCTATTCATGTAGCTTTTGATGAGTCTTTAGCATCAAGTTCAGAAAGATTGATGATGAGGAAGATACAAATATACTAGAAAGAGATATTGAAAAATTAAATATAGATGTATCTTCAGATCATGAACAAAAGCTAAAGATGATGATTCACCTAGGATTGATGATATTGATACTAATCATAATGAAGTAGATCTTCCTAGAGATTGGAGATATGCCTATGGTCATCCAAAGGAATTGATTATTGGTGATCCATCTCAAGGAGTAAGAACTAGGTCATCTATGAGGAATATCAATAATCATCTTGCATTTGTATCTCAAATTGAACCTAAAACTATTGAAGAAGCTGAAAAAGATAGTAATTGGATGCTAGCTATGCAAGAAGAATTAAATCAATTCACTAGGAATAATGTATGGTCCTTAGTTGATAGACCTAAAGGTCATTCAGTTATAGGATCTAAATGGGTATTTAGAAATAAATTGGATGAAAATGGCATAGTAATTAGAAATAAAGCTAGATTAGTTGCAAAAGGATATAATCAAGAAGAAGGAATTGATTTTGATGAAACTTTTGCACCTGTAGCTAGATTAGAAGCAATTAGATTACTACTTGCATTTGCATGTCATATGAACATAAATTTATTTCAAATGGATGTTAAAAGTATTTTTAAATGGTTTTATAAATGAGGAAGTATTTGTGGAACAACCACCTGGTTTTGAAGATCATGAATTTAAATCATGTTTTTAAATTGCACAAAGCACTATATGGTTTAAAACAAGCACCTAGAGCTTGGTATGATAGGTTAAGCAAATTTCTGATTGAAAATGATTTTTCTAGAGGAAATGTAGACAAAACCCTATTTTTGAAAAGAAAAGACAAAGACTTATTAGTAGTACAAATATATGTAGATGATATTGTATTCGGTGCTACTAACAATCTCTTGTGTCAAGAATTTGCTAAGTTAATGCAGGGTGAATTCGAAATGAGCATGATGGGAGAACTCAACTTCTTCCTAGGACTCCAAATCAAGCAAAGCAAAGAAGGGATTTTCATCAACCAAACAAAGTACACAAAGGAACTTCTCAAGAAGTTTGGAATGGAATCAATCAAACCCCTTGGAACACCTATGAGTCCTTCATGCAAATTGGATAAAGATGAAGATGGTAAGAAAGTTGATCAAAAATACTATAGAGGTATGATCGGATCTCTACTTTACTTAACCGCAAGTAGACCTGATATCATGTTTGCTGTTTGTTTATGTGCTAGATTTCAATCAGAACCTAAAGAATCTCACTTAATTGCTAAAAAGAATACTAAGATATCTAAGTGGAACAAAAATGTAGGATTATGGTATTCTAGAGACTCAACACTAAATTTGATTGCATATTCTGATTCTGATTATGCTGGATGTAAACTAGATAGAAAAAGTACAAGTGGTGCATGTCAATTCTTAGGAAGTAACTTAATCTCTTGGTTTAGCAAAAAGCAAAATTCGGTTGCATTATCTACTGCTGAAGCAGAATATGTTGCAGCTGGAAGTTGCTGTGCTCAAATCCTTTGGATTAAGCGACAACTTGAAGATTATGGCATAACACTTGATAAAACTCCTATTAGATGTGATAATACAAGTGCAATCAATTTAACTAAGAATCCAATACAACATTCAAGAACTAAGCACATTGAAATTAGATATCACTTTATAAGAGAACATGTAGCTAACAATGAAATTTGCCTTGATTATGTTAATACTGAAGAACAATTAGCTGACATATTTACAAAACCTTTGAGTGAAGAGAGATTTTGTTATCTTAGAGGTGAATTAGGGATTTGTGATCCTTTGGAATGATTTTGAAACCCCTAAGGAATGATTATCTAGAATTCAATCAATTTCTGAGATTCCTTTCATGATTTTAAGGACAATTTATCTAGTCATTTGAGCAATTTGATTCTCCATTTCAAAGATTTTTTAAAAATTTATTGACTTTATTTGACAAGTTTCGGATGTTTGAAACTCTTATTTTTTCTCTGAAACTGTCAGTGGAGTCGACACCTTAATTTGAGGAGTCGACACCTTCTGTGTCGCTCTCGGTCTCTGACCTTGGAGCCGACACCCGCTTAAGTGGAGCCGACTCCAGTTCGGGCGCTAACTGTGTTAGCGACTTGGAGTCGACACCCGACTTTGCGGGAGTCGACACCTGGTGGACCCAAATTGACTTATATTAGGGCAGAGTCGACACCTTCTCGATTTTTATCTTCTCCAAACCCTCTCCAAATCTTCTCCAAACCTCCAAAGCCAAATACTCCTCAAATCAACCATTCCCTAAGATTTCTATGGCACCTAAGTAGGGGATCGGTCTTTGATGCTCCCGTGGCTACAAGGAAGCGTACGGCTCGGCGTCCCATCCGTGAACCTTCTCCAAGCGATGATTCCTCTTCAACTCCCTCAGATAATCCAAGCCCCTCCTCTCCACAGGTAGATACCCTTGCTGGGCGAGTCATAACCATGGGTAGGAAAGTAGATTTGATTTCTTTGAAGCCGAGGGTTTTGACAGTAGACAATTAAAGAACGGTTGGGATAAGGTTTGTTCTTTGGATGTTCCTACTTATCCACTTGTTAAAGAATTTTACCTGAATTTATCTAGAGGAGATGGTGGAATTGTTAGTTCAGTAAGAGGAAAGAGAATTCATCTTCACATTTCAAATTTTAGGAAATCTGTTAAGTATTCCTGTCACTGGATTTGTTGCAAACATTCACAGTGAGAGATCAGATGCTTTGTCAAGGATGTTAGGAAGGGAATGTAACTGAATTTGAAGAGTTAGGGCAAATCAATTGCCACTTGAGCTTAGGCTGTTACATAACATTTGTGGTAGGATCTTATTTCCCAAGACTGCCGTTTTGAGTATGTCTCAGAGCGAGACATTGTGTATGGATAGTATCTTGACGGGTCAGCCAATAAATCTTGCTGGAATGATGATATGGTATATGGCTGAGGCCGGGGCAAGAAGGAGATCTTCATTGCCTTATGGAATGATCCTAACCATGGTTTTTAGAAGTCAAGGAGTAGTTATTTCTGAGAATGAGCCATCGAAGAACCTAAGGCACACTGACTACTACAGCTTAGCTACTGTGCACAGGATGGGATTTGTGAAAGTGGATGGTAAATGGGAGAGAAAAGGTCATACTGGAGACAGGGTTGCTGAGACTAATGTGCCTGGCCCTTCTGAGGCAGGACCATCTGTGAGACATAGCTCACCAGAGCCCAGTCAGATGTACCTCCAGCTCCACCAGTTCCTTCCACTTTTGGTCAGTCATCTATTGGTTTTTCTGATATCAGTTAGAACAGCTTAGAAGTATTTTTGCTACTCACAAGGAAGAAATGAAATCTGAGTTAGATAGCCAATTCATGAACTTGAGAGAGACCCTTTATTCTTTGGATGAAAGAGTTGGTAAAATTGAATCTACACTTGGAGCCTCCGCAGAAGCTTTGAAGAATGATCTCAAGAATATTTTTGAAGAACTTAAAGATATTGGTGGAGATTCAGAGACCTATTCCAAATGCAATGCTGAGCTTCAGGACAAAATTATGACTGCATGTGCATTTGTTGATAGAAGACAAAGGAATTTGTAAGAACTCAAAGTGAAGGAATGGAAAAATAGTAGAAGAATTGCAAAGACTTATTAGAACTAATTTTTGATTATCTTGTAATGAAGTTCTTTGATGATGTTTAGTTTGATGTTGATTTATTTTATTAAAGTTCTGATGTAATGGAGTTTAGTTTGAAATTTTGATGTAATGAAGTTTCTTTTTGCAATATGATGTAATGTTTGACTTTATGATGTAATGAACTTATTTGATACTTAATGAATGTCATTTGATCTTTGAAGCATCTATCAATTTTGTCATTTCACTTGAAACTTCTTAACCTTTTTGTTGATTACAAAAAAGGGGGAGAAGTAATTTAATCGTATATGCATTGAAAGTTATAAAAGGGAAATATTTAATTGCTATTTGTATATGCATTGGAACAAAATTTAATTGGCATCTAATTAATTGCATATAGGGAGAAGTAATTGTCATATATGCATTGAAAGGATGAATAGATGTTAAAATTGATATAATGTTTAATTGGTATCAAACATTAAAAGTTTACTGTTAAAAGGGAAGAATAGATGTTAAATTGAGTATCATAGGGGGAGCTACCTCATTCAGGGGGAGCTTACCTGTGAGGAATAAATATTTGAGAAATTTGATTTGAAAATCTTATTGTTTAATCATGCATATACTCAATGTTTTTATAATCATCAAAAAGGGGAGATTGTTGACCCAATTATTGATTTTGATGATTAATAAAAGACATGAGTATATTCATTTTGTTTCTAATAGATTTAACAAGTGTTTCAGGGATTAAAAATGTTTGATCAATCAAAAAGAATAAAGAAACATGTTTTGAATCAATGTTTTAAAAGAATTTTCAAAGTTCAGAGCTTGGAGTCGACACCCAAATAGTCAGGAGCCGACCCCAAGGCGTATCAGAAGGTTTCTGGGATTTTGGCATGGTCTGGAGTCGACACCCAGAGTTTCGGAGCCGACTCCAACCTGAGATACAGAGAAGTGCATTCTGTTTCAGTTTCTGGAGCCGACACCTAGAATTCGGGAGCCGACACCTGAGATTTCGGAGCCGACACCTGAGTTTCTGGAGCCGACTCTAACCTGAGAACAGAGAGCGTTTTTTATGGACTTTTCTGGAGCCGACACTTACAGTTTCGGAGCCGACTCCCGAAAGCGACGAGCCGACACTTACCTTTCTCGGAGCCGACTCCCCAACAACTTTTTCTTTACTATTTTTGAACACCCGATTTGGAGCCGACACCTGAAAAGTTGGAGCCGACTCCAACCTGTCAGGAACGGATTTTTTATCTGTCAGAACGGACTTCAACGGTAAGATTTTTTTTCACCTAACCTCTAACGGCTATTTTCTTTGTGTGTAGAAGAATCCAACATCTCACAACGGCTATATTTCCCACCTAAACCTGGATTAAGAGATCTATATAAAGGGAAAAATCGTTCGTTTGAAAAGAGAGACAAAAGAAAAGAAGAAAAATCAAGAAAAATACTCTGAAAAAGAGAGAGAAATCAAGAGGAAAGACTTAGAGCTCAAATCCATCAATCCTCAAAAGCTCAAAGAGAAATCCACAAGCTTCTCAAGTTCAAATCAAGAAGATTTCCAATATTTGAAGAGAGAAAGCAAAAGCCCCAAATCCTCAACTTCTCAACTGCAAATTTCAGTGAAGAATCTGAGCTGAGGCCCTGATTCAATCTTTCAAAGGAGAAGAGAAGAAGAAAAGAAGAAAAGAAGAAAAGCATACATTCAAAGAGCTTCAAACAGGCTTTTCTTATCCTTGTTTATTTATTTACATATTTGCTCATTTGAGGAGCTGTTTTGTACTCTAAACTCTATTTTCATTTGTGTTTGCTGATTCAATCAGGGGATTGAATTAGTGGAGGTAGTATACCTCGGTACAAGCTAAGGATAGCTTGTGGTTGGGTTGTGTGCTGGTGAGCCCGGAAAACCAGCTGGGTTCGTTGTGATCCCGGGGGAAACAACAAGTTTTGAGTTGTGAGCTTGTAAAACAACTCGGCTGTAATCAAGTAGATTATAGTGTGGACCCAAGTGATACTTGGGAGTGGACGTAGGTGTTGGATACACCGAACCACTATAAAATCTTTGTGTTTGTCGTGTTTTGACTCTCTCACTCTATCTCTTTATTTGTGCTTAGCATTTATCTTGCACTTAATCTCTTTTAATTCAAAGCACATAGTTTCAAAAGGTTAAATTCTTAAGAACCCAATTCACCCTCCCTCTTGGGTTGCCATCTAGGCAACATAATAGCAAATTTTTCTCAGCCAAAATGGTATTTCTTTTCACAACTTTTTTATAGTTTAAATTGGTGTAGTGGCATCAAAATAAGCTTTTGTAGTGTTAACCATGGTTCAACTCCCTAAATTTGCATATTTGGTTCTCTTATTTTTCTTTTGCTTTCATTTAATACTTTTTTTGTTTTAATTCCATTTTATACCTTTTTTTTCTTTTACTATCATTTTATATCATATGGCTATTTTTTTTCTCTTTTTTCTCCATTTATTTCCTTTTGTTTTATTACAGAGGTTTGGTCCTTTTTCTTTTCTTTTTTTTTCTTCCATTTTTTACTTATATTTTATAAATTTTTATTTTTTTTTTTTATTTTTTTTCACTTTCATTTTATATGCAATGTTTGGCTTTTTTTGAAAAAAAAAATTGCTTTTGTTTTATAATGAACATTTGGCTCTTTTTTTTCTTTTTACTTTTTCATTTCTATTTATAAATTTTTATTTTTTTTGCTTGCATTTTATGGTGAGCGTTTGGCTTTTTCTTTAATAGCATTTTCACTTTCATTTCATAGTGAACATTTATCTTTTTTTATTATTCTTTCTCTTTTAGTTTATAACTTTTATTTTTATTTTAACTTATATTTTATAATGAGTGGCAATTTTTATTTTAAATTTCAACTCATGTATGTTTCTTTTATTTTCTCTTTTATTTTATACCTTTTATTTTTTGCTTTCATTTTATAGTGAGTCATATATTTCTTGCCTATTTCAACTTACGTTTGAATCTTTTTCTTTTTTTATTAGTTTCACTTTCATTTTATAATGAATATATGGTTTTTTTTACTTTTTCATTTTTTTGTTACATTTTATGATGGGTCAAAGTTTATCTTTTTTTATCTCAGCTTATGTTTATCTTTTTTTTTCTTTTTCATTCTTTTTTTTATTTTATAAAAAGTAGAACCCTATAATTAATTTTTTTTCCTACTTGATAAAAAGAAAGCTAGGCCTATGCTCCTAATAATTTATATTTATATTTATATATTATTAAATATATTTAGTATTAAGATAATATTTAAATATTGAATTATCCTTAGTAATTTGAAAAAAAATAATAGTAAAGAAAAGTATGATAAATAAATGATAGATAGTTTAATGGTTTTAAAATTAACTCATTTGCTTTTATACAATGTGAAATCAAAATATTAGCTAAGGAAAACACTATACTAAAAAGCTTTTTTTAGGACTATAATAGCAAATTAAACAATAATCACATCTCTACTATAAAAATTTTATTTAATTTCAATTATATTTTATTCTTTTTAAAATACTTAAAGTATTTCATCTATTTGTTAATCTATAATTTCTAATTAATTTTTTTAAAATTTAAAAATAATTTAATCTAATGCATATATTCTTTTTATCTTATCTTTTAGTTTTATTTTTTAACAATTATAATTTAAAATTTAATAAAAATAAATTTAAAAAATATAAATTTTTATTTTTATTTTAGTAATTGTACCAATGTTTGTGAATTATATTTAACCATGAAATCAAAATGTTATCTAAGGATGATACTATAGTAAGAAGCTTTCTTAGAATTATAGTAGCAATTCTCATAATAATCACATATCTATCACAAAGAATTTTATTTCTTTTCAAATATATTTTTTATTTTAAAAAAATAAAAAATATTTATTCTATTTTTAATCTATAGTTTTAAATCAATTTATTTTTTTAATTTTAAAAATATGTATAACTAATATACATTCTATTAATCTTATCCTTAATTTTGAATTTTAAATTTTATCATTCAAATTTAATAATATAAAATTAAAAATATATAAATTTATTTTTTAATAATTATAATATTTTCTATCTCATGGGCATATATCTAGTAATGCAGTAAACATGAGAAGGTTTAATCTCTTGTTATCATGTATTCTACCTTCTTCAATACTTTTTTTTTAATATATATGTATACACACATTTTTTCCAATACATTCCAAACAAACAACACTAAAAATGAGTTATGCTAAAAAAGGTTAATTAATAGATATTATTTCAGCCCTTTTTGTTTTTCTACTACAATTGAGTTATGCATTCATTGAGCGGTTATAGATTGCCAGGGAATTAGAAGGTTTGCAAATATAATGTCAATTTTGTTTTTCATAATGACATATATTATTGTCATTAATCTTTGAATTAGATTGCAATTTAAATTAAAGTGGCAATGATTTAATTCCATGAGATGACAATCAATTAGCTAAATTAATTTACTTTTAGGAGCATTATAAATTAGCATTAATGGGCACATAACTTGCCCGCCTTAAAAATAAAACAGTACTGTTGATAGTGCTCTTCAATTTTATTATTGTCATGGATTTTTTATACTTTTCTTTTAATTTAATCTAATTAGGATATTTTAATCAAAGAGGTGTAATATTGTATTTAGTAACTTTTAATAAAAATGGGCAGAATATTAAAATCATATATGTACGCTTGCAAGAAAAGATATTTGCTAATTTTTATTCAATTTAAAAGTTAAAAGAAAATAAAAAAGGTATATCATATATGTATGAATTTTATATTTAAAATTTTAAATTATAGCAATTATGCATTGCATACATAGAGTATATACCTAGTATAATATAGTAGAAGTTGAGATATTTTAATCAGAATGTCCAAGTTTATCCTAATAACTTTTAAATAAAAAGAAAAAAAAAGTCTGAAAAAGAGACATTTAATGACTTTTTATTCAATAACTAAACAAGGATAGAAAAGATATGTATGTATGTATGTATGTGTAAGCTCATGATGCCTCTCCTATCCCAACTTTCTTGTAATATTTGAAATATGAAATTGCTAGCATTATCAGAATTATCATGCAATCACTAAGAATTTGAATGTGTGCTCATTTACACACACTTTTACCAACCCATTAGTATATTTGAAACAATTCTCTATGCATCTACTCTAGCACATGCATTTATATTCGTTATTATCATTAGAAACATCAATTTTTTTTTT